>JAMYXO010009069.1:0-10120 GCA_033310375.1 Conus canariensis
CAAAAGTTCTAACCGCCAGTGCCAGGGTTTGTTTGTTCAGCACAGCACTAAACACTAAGACACACTTGTCATCTTTAAATCCGACATCAATAAATTTTTAAATGTGTGGATTTTTTTAACCCCTCGCCGGGACAGCAGGGCAACACAAACCCATCTAAGGTCAGCTGCTTAAGAGTCATTTTTCCTATGTCTGGCCGCCAGAAAAGTATGTAGTACACTACCCCAACCCCATGTATCATATTTGGGAATGGAGGTCTTTCTTCAAACCCCCCCCTTTCACTAGGCGACACAATGGGTGACTGCCTACTCCCCAATCCCCTGGCCTGTGCAAAAAACTAAAACTGCACCCGGGCTAAATTTACTGTACTGTGACACCCCCAAATCATCATTTCTGCCAAAAAATTTATTAAGGACTAATTTGGTTTTTTTTATTCCCTTGCTACCTACAAATTTCACCTTTATGAAAGAGTCATACCTTTTGGGTAGAGTTTCTCCAAGACTCTAACCAAAACCCGGGGCCCCCCTGTTTAGCCAAGCTGGTTAAAAACCCCCAAACCCTTTCAAAACTAGAGGTGAAGCCTCTTCTGCTAAATCAGGCGATGGATGCTCTGGGGGCTGGGGAGATGCAACAGGTTTTTTTCTGAGGTCAGACCACTGGCTCTGATCAACAGTCGCAACGTACGGGGATCCCACGGCTGATTGGGCCCAATCTGGGACCCCCAGCACACTGAACTCATCCCCTGCACCTTTTGGAAAAGAATCGGGTGAAAATGCCGAAAAGGAGGAAAAGCTAAAAAAATTTATGTCCTCCAAGTTACACTAAAAAAGCATAAAATTTCTGCATCGGGGATCTGGCCTAAAGAGATGAATCTTTTCATTTGCGCTTTCACCTAGAAGAAAACAAATCTATGTCGGGTGCTGCTTTAGTGTCTAAAGCAGCTTGCAGAAGGTCATTGTTAGCTTCCATTTAGTTAGATTTACCTTCCGGGATTCTGCATCACCCATCACATTTTCCACTCCTGTTAGGGGGCCTCACTGACAAAGATTTTATGTTAAAAGCCCCAAGACCAGATCGGAAAACGTTAAATCATTAAGGATCAGATGAATGTACCCATGTGGTTTAAGCTGCTATGGCTGTGGTATTGTCCAGCATGAGCCTTTTTGTTTCCCTTGAAGCTGCCTCGGGAAAGTTTCAAGGCAAAAATGCAGTTTTTAAATTTCTAAGTAATTCATATGAAATTTCTTTCTGCTGGTGCCCCACACTCCTCCTGAAAGACTTCTCCCAAAAAAAACAGCCCCGCCATAAAGGTTGCTCGAAAGTTCAATGTTCTTGTTCCTGCAACAGACACATTGAAAGACAGAAATTTGTAAAATCCACCATGTCAGCTCCTTTTTTTTTCCGCTTTAATATCTCCATCACCTGGTAAAAAATGTCCTTTGCTTTTTTCAGAGTTACATTATCTTTTCCAATGCCTGAATCGGGGGGGCCAAATTTAACAGGGGAAAGTGGCCACCATTAACCCGATGCTTTTGCCAATCTCTTAGGGATATTCGGGCCCCTTCAGCGGGTTTTTGCAGCTTAGAAGCTTTTTCTCTTTCCTTTCTGAGGTAAAAAGTGACCGTCATTGGACTGAATCAATGATCACCCTAAATACTGAATCACAGTAGTTGGTTGAAAGACGATTTTGTGGATGTACAATAAATCCCAGTTTTGTAATTGTTTCCCGTTGTCCAAACATTTTTCTTGGCACTGTCTCTTTTTAAAGCCCTAAGCAAGGAAACATCCAAAAACTTTTGAGAATGTCCGTTCAATTCAAGGTAGCAAAATGGCTTCTTATTTTTGTGAACAAAATTGGGCCAATGCCAAACCATTTGGGAGCGCATTTTATTCAAAAATTTTTCCCTTTCCCTTAAATTAGCAGCTTTCTGTGTTCCTTCAAAAGGGTACAGAGAGTAAGCATCTTTCAAATCAATGATGCCTTTATAATTTTTTTGCTAACCAAAGAAAAGGCTGTACCCAAAAGTGTCCATCTTAAAAATGGTGAATGTTATTTCTTCTTTTAGACTTTTTTGTTGGATCTTTCTGTGATCCATCTTTTTTCTGTTAGGGGAGAGGGTGACAAAATTTCCCCATGAGGTGTCACACTCTGTTTAATTTTTTCCTAAAAATTGTAAATTTTCTTAAAATAACACTTTTTCTGCGCATTCATTCTGAATGAATATGGGGGATGGACATGACAAAGTAAAATTCTTCCAGAACAATCATTTCCCAATTTCACCCCCCAGTCACTGATTTTAGGATTTGGATTGATGTCAGCTTAACCCTTTTTTCTGAAAATTTAGCCAATCTTCCTGCTTAAAAACTCTTCTCTTAAGTGTCAGAACTGAAAAATGCTGTCTAACGTGCATCAAAAATCCTTACCAAAATTACTGAGACTGAGAGAAGCTGTTCCTCTGGTTGCGCCCTTTGGGAAGTGTTGTACGATGCCCTTGGTTGGGGGTTTTGGGTATGATGCCCCCATTTTCCGGGGAAAATGCTTGTTCAGACGGCCCCTAAAAAAGACCCTTTCCTGTGCCCCCATTCGTCATACTGGAAGGACTAAATTTGGATTGTTTCCCTTCTTCCCAGCAGAAAAGGGCCTTGTACCCTATCTTTCCCATTTCGTTTATTTTGAGGGGGGAAAGGGGTTGTCGCCAAACAAATTTCCGTAACGGAAACCTTTTCGTCGCAAAGGGCGGGATTGACCGGGGCACATCGCTCACGAGGAACATAGACGCTCATGGGGGGGCGTGCCCTGCAACGCAACTGCATCTGTGTAGTTCCGTTTTACTTCTGCATTTTGTCGCGAAGGGCCCGTTCTGGTCTGCCCCCGCGAGCAATCGCAGTTGTTGCTTTTGGGTAATGGCGCGCTGGCGTTGTGCTATCTTCGATCCGTTTGCGTTGATTGTTTAAATTTGGACCATACCCCCTTGTTTACCATTAGCACAAATAATTTTTTACAATTTTCCCGGTCGATTTTTGCGCCTCAAATTTTTCCTTCTGGACCTTTTCCCTAGCTTTCGGCTAAAACGCGCATTGACTATTGTTGCCAAGCCATCATGACCTTTGACCAGCATTTTTGTTCGGTTTCATCAACAACCGAGCGTTTTTCTTTTTTAGATGTCGAGGGAGAAGTACTGGCATTTCCCTCAATCAGTGCCTTTTCACCTGTGTAAATCTAACTCTTCTTGATCCTCTTGTAAAACAAGGGCACCTCGTTCTCATATTCGAGTCAGAATCGTTTCCGTCATTCTCGGGGATCGAGTTTAGATTTTAACGATGTTCTCAAAAAAAGGGTTTCAAAATTTATCAAACCTCTTTTTCCCCCTTCGCATCCAAACTTGCGCTCATCTTGAAGCCTGTCCTCAAATTTTTCCTCCCTTTGGAAACTGTAAGTCCCTTTCCCTTTAACGGCCGGCCTTTCAACCCTTTATCTGTAGGGCCCTGGTGCCCGATTGATACCGGTACCGGGGGGAAAAACCCGGCAAATTTCGATATTGTGATTGAGCACAACACGAAATTGGTGATAAAAAGTCATGAAAGACTCAGCCTTGCTTTTTTTAACTAATAAAGTTAAAAAAAGAATAAAAAGGAATGGACTGACCTCATGGGAAAAGATGATATTTCTTTGGCGGAAAAAGCGCGTGTCTTGTCTTGGCATTAAAAGCATCACTGGCTAATGGGGCGATCAATCTCACGTCTTGTGAGACCAATCGCGGACATTGAAACTGGATCTTTCACCGTTTTTTTTTTTAAAATGAAAATCCAAATTTTTGCCATCTATAGGAACCACTTTCCTTAAATTCAGCAAGGAACTGATTTTCTCCATCAAATCAATCTTGTTGAAAATAAATGCATAAAAACAAAGTGAACAATGGTACGGGGTTTCATCGTTAAGTCCCAAAAGTTCTCTCGCTGCTAAGTAGCCACCTTTCCCCTTAAAACAACTTATTACTTTTTGTCCGGAAGGGAAAATGGAGGGGTAGTGGAAATATTGTGGTTGTTCCTTTTGGTGTTCGAGGAGGTATGTTTTTTTGTATTATAAATTTCATCACTCCCTCCACTCACCCTTTCGACAACAACCAATAGGTTTTGGGGAGTTCACCATTTAGTGCAAATGTGGTAGGGGGGAAAGGGGTTCCCTTATCTTAAGGTTATAACGTTTCGGGATGTCACCCCCGCAAAGGGGTGAAACAAAAAAAATCAACCTTCCTCAAGTGGCATAGGCGATTTCATGCCCCCGGTTAAAAAACTTTTAAAACTTTTTTTGCAAATTATTTTTTAAATTTAAAAAATATCCGGGTTTAAAAAAATTTTCAATCTTTTTTAAATTTTTTTTGTTATTTTTTTTAAAGGCTAAAGGCCTTTCCTTTTGGGGGAAAAAAAAAATTTTAAAGGCCTTTAAAACCTTAAAAAATTGTTTTTCACCTCTTTAAAAAGCACAAATTCTTAAATTAAATTATTTTAAAAACGAATCGGTAAAGAAGATGTTTAAACCAGTGAAAGCAAATTATTTCGACTTGGGATTGCAAACATTTGGATTTTAAATTTAGGCACAATGGTTTTTTTTAAGATTTTAAATTGCTAATTTTTGGTTTTGGGGAAAAAACCGTGAGGATCAGGTTTTTTTTTGTGTGGCCCGGAATGCAATCTTGGGGCGTGGCGTTTATTCTCTATTGTTTTTTAGCCCTTAGGATCCAAAAAGTGTCCTGGTGTTTTTTACCTGTAAAGGACCGAGTGCAATTGTGCCTAAAGGAAAAATTTTTAAAAATTAATAATAGTATATTCTGTGCGAAAAAAAATTTCCAAAACATATTGATTCAAAATTTTTAAAGGTTTTTTCCAAATTTAATCCTTAACAATCCCTTTAAAAGGAATAGTTGGGAAGGAATAAATTTGTAAAATTTTAATGGGAGTTTCAGTTTAATAAAAAGTTGAAGGTGTTTTAGTTCTTTAAGAACTCCCAAAGGTGGTGATTTTGACAGGTTCGCACCCCCCGGGGGGAAATACCCGAAGTTTAGGTTCCGATACCCCCCTCGGTGGCGAACCCCTTGAGTTTTCTTTTTAAGGAGGAAGATAAGTTAATGGAGTATACCCCTTTTTTGAAAGGGTAGTCTGGTCACCCAAATGATTAGGTATATTTTATTTTTAACCTTAACGGTCCCAAAGGGGAAAATTTGCATTAATATTTTAATGGATTTTTTAAAAGTTTTTTTAAAAAAGTTTTCAATAATAAGACATCCTGTTTAATTACCCCTTTTAATGAAGGGCTTGGGTTGGTTTTATTTTTAAAAAGGTTGTTGGTTTAATTGGCCAAACCAAAAAAAGAGAGTTTAAATACTAATAGTGAAATTTACAATTAAATATGTGGGTTTCTGGATAAAAGAAGAATGAGTAACTTTGAATTCTCTCAAACTAAAGAAAAAAAAAAATTTTGGTTTATAATGAAGGGGGGAAATATTTTTGATGGCATTTGTTTGGCTTTGCCAACTGCTATGTTTGGGGTTGGACATCAGAAAAAACACTTAGAATGAAAACCTTGACCTGTCACAAATTGTTTAGGGGGGTGGGGGGGGTTTTTGGTTTGGGGGCTTGCGGGGGGGTTTGGGGGGCCCCCTTTAGGTTAAAATTACCTTAGGAACGATTTTAATAAGATAGGTCAGGGAAAGTCTAAAGTGAACCTGCACTGTTGGAAATAAAATTTGGTGTTTAAAAAATGTCCGTGCCAGAGGGAATGGGAGGACATTTGGGAAGGGTAACCTTTTGGGTTGGGCCTTCGCGTTAAGGCTTGAACAGAACGGCGAAATAACTCTTTAAGGTTTAGGAATAAATTTGGATTAAAACGCAAAGTTGACAACCAAAGTTCAAAGCATCTCGCAATCAGAGAAATTTTAAAAAGGTCAATGAAAAAAATATCAAAACTACCATCACTTAGAACAATTTTGATGGACATAAAATTTTAATCTTGCATTTACATTTCAAATTTAAGTTTCCGAGCTTTACTCGGCCCTTTAATGTGTCTTATGCCAAGGCACCGTCGAAAGAGATCAATTAAAAAAACGTTTGGGGAAAAAAAATAATCCTAAAGGAGAACCGGTTTTATTTAATTCTACAATTTAATTCATTTGAAAAAATTTAAAAACGTTAAAAATTTTAAAAATTTTCCCAAGATAAGAATACTTTGGGGGGGTTTAAACCATAAAGGATTCTATTAGCTGGCAAACAGCGTAAAAAACAAAGTTTCTTGTCTTTTTAAATGAGGATAAAAGGTTTTTCAAAAGCAACAAATTTTTTTATTTTTTTTAATTTTTATTTTTTTTAAAAAAATCTATTTAAAAACAACATAAAATTTGCGGGTTTAAAAAAAAACTGCTTTTCTACAAAGCTTATAATTTGTTTCATATGATTAAAAGGTAGGGTTTCCTCTTTTAAACCCCGCTTGTTTTTCCCCTTCAATATTATGCAAGTCATTTCCAAACCCTGAACCCGTTGTTTTTTAAAAAAAAAAAAAAATAGAAAAACGAAGTTTTCTGCTTGTAATCAAAAAAAGCCCATACCCTTGTGATTGGGTTGGGTCGTTTCCCTTTCCATTTTCTGTCCCGGGTATCTGAGAACCCCTTCGCTAATCAAACAGAGTATTAAACATTTTAACAAAGAAAATCAACAACTCGATCCGTTCTCTTGCTTCTCCCCAATAAATTTTCCCCTGGAAACCAGCCGATTTCCATCTTTTAACTTTTCCCTTTAAAGACACAGTGACTTTAAGGAAGGGGGGGGGGGGGGGGGGGGGGGTTGAAAAAAAAATGAAATGGGGGGGAAATAAAAGAACGTAAAAAAAAGTATAAACTATTTAAAACATGGTTTTTCCCTTTATGAGGGGCAAAATTAACATACTAAGAGAAAATATAAAATAGGCATTTGGTCACCCCCCTCCGCCAGCTCCAACCGGGTGAAGCCCGGTTTTGCTGTTGGGTCCCCCGGGGGTTACCCAGAATGCCCCCAAAAATTTTTTTATTCTCTAATGTAAAAAAAATTTTCAAACTTCATTTAATTTTGTAGGATTTTTCTGTTTTATAGTTCTCTGCACTGGCCCCTTTAAAAAGTAAAAAAAAAACAATTTGGGGGCTTTGGGTTTAAACCCTGCCTTTATTCTTTGGAGGGGTATTTGTCAAACCCAAGTTTTGGGATTTCTTTTTATTGGGAGGAATGACTGGGTATTGAAAGCTATTGAATGGGAGTGTTTTGAAAAGGGGGTGGGAGGGGTGTTTAACAAGCGGTAAATGTGGCACGTTGGGTTTAAAATTATTCTAAGCACCACCAAGTGCAATTTTTTTAAAAGCTTGATTTTAAAAAACCCAAAACAATTTTTTAAAAAATACACCCCCCCGGCCGCCTTAAAAAGGCCCGCCTGTTGAATAGGACGTGACCCAAAACTGGGGTAGAAATTCAAAGGGAAAGGTTTGTCCAACAGTAAAAAAACCTTTTCATACGTTTCCCAGAAAAAAAAGCCAGCTCCGAAATTCTCAAAAATTCTAGGATTCCCAAAAATAGTTAAACCCTTCCCCGCGTGAACGGTAGGTCTTTTCCCGACAAGCCGCTTTCCCACAGATAAAGGTTCTAAAAATGGGACCGTTCCCCGCGTGAACGGCCCCACAATCGAGATTACCCCAGTTTTCGGGGGAAAAGGAAGGGGAGATTTTCCCAAAATGTTTTTTCTCAACCAATCTTCCCATTTTTGTCTTGAGTATTTATCAATATCTTTTTTGAACGGTTTGTGATTCCCAAAAAGTTCTATCTTCCCAATTCCCGAAGAGATACTGTTTGCAACATAAAACAAAACCTTTCTAAAATGAAAACACGCCCGCCCTGCACAAACCCCCAAATGACCCAAAACAGCCCAGGTTTTTGGTTTCTTAAAAACACAAGGGGGTGGGGGGGAAAAATCGTCACTGTTTCAAATCAGCTGATTTTTATCTAGTCCCTTTTGTTGGGGGAAGGTAAAAAACCCTGTTTTGATATGTTTTAAAATTTTAGCCCCCTAAATTTTTACCCAAATTTTAACCCAAAACCCAAAAAGCATCCCCCAAAAGCCGCAAGGGCAATGGACAACGTGGGAAAAAATCCCCAAAGAAGTCTCACTTGGAATGAACATTTGGCACTTTTCCCCTCTCAGGATCAGCCCTTTATTCTCCCGATTTTGCATAAGAAAGTTCTTCCCTCAAATTTCAAACCTGGTGAAGTGGGGGAAACAGACGAAACCCCGGGATGGCCCCCCCCTGCCATGAAAAAAAACCCGTTGGGGCATTTTTCCTAAGCCCCATGTAAAGTTTTGCCCTGGCTCAAGGAAGGTACACTGGAGGCACAACCAAGTGCTCAAAGAAAAATTTTACAAGTAGTTTGGGCTAGTAAACCAAAAGCCACAAAAGGGAAAAAAAAAGGACTTTCCCAAAAACACCCGCCCAAATTCTTCACGGGAGGAGGCAGCCAAAATTTATGGCCCAAAACAACAGGCCCCTCGAAAAAAGCAGGCAGAGTTTTTGCTGGGCGGGGCCCGATGACTGGGAGTGCACTGCCCGACCTTTCCCCGAATGGAATTGTCAACCCCGGGTCATCAGCAAGAGTGGCATGAGCCAGAATAGTAGCCCTCTAAGTAAACCCAAAGCGCTGATCATGATCACTCCGGGCCATATGGAACGAAGGGAGGCAGCTCAATCACAAGATGAAAAGTATGCTGACTGGCAAAAGCCTGAGGAGGAAGGCATCAGGTCAAAGTCCCACTGAAAAATTTTGGGAGCAGGGGGTTTTAAACGTCTGCATACAGCCTCAGGAAAAAAGCTCTCAGTTGCGGGGAAAGGGAAAAAAAACCAGACCCCTGAAAAAATGGCAGAAGCCGAGAGGTGTTCAAGCTGGATTTGGTCAAGGGGGAAACAAAAGTGAACTTCAAAAGGGTTTAAATTTCCCTCCCCAAATATCGGGGTGTCCCTGGGTCAGTGGTTAAACGCGAGTCTTAAGTGGAAAATGAGCATGCCCAGGGGTCTGGGTTGAATCCCGCCATGGCTCGCCCCAAAGTGGGAAAAAAAAAAAGGGGCGAAAAGGGGACATCCGGAGTCATAAACCCGGGTGTCCCAACCCCCCTAAGTGTCAGGAGATAAGGGCCGAAAAAACTTGCTTGAAGGGGGCTTTTCTTCTGAGGTCCTGCTGCCACGCTCTCCCCGATTTCTTTCTACTGATGCATGGGTAAACCATTGACTTCCCGGGGAATAGGCCGGAGGACGTCCGGGAAAAAACCGGAGGGGCACTGGGGGAAAAACCCGAACCAAGGGCTCTGTGGGCGGCTCCCCATTGCCCTTTAAAAATGTGGCTACTAAAAATAAAAAGGAAAAGATGCTCCCCGGGTTTACCGAAAGGGGGAGAGAATGATAATCCCTCGGTGCTCAACCAATCATGATGCAAATCCCAAACGGACTTAAATGGACCAAATGGAAAATCCATGGTCTGGGAAGCGTTTTGCTACCACCCGTGGCATGAAGATCCCCAAAAACAAAGAGGGATGTGTGAAGACTCATTTAAAAAAGCAGAGCGCACGCATCAAATAAGACTCGGAAGACCAAGGCCAGGTTTAAACCACGTCCAAAGGGAAACCACGCTGTTGGTTCGGATGAGGAATTTGCACAGGCCCTCGTGCCAGGGGCCTGAAATCAACTTTCACGAGCAAAAAGAAACTGAAGATTGGGAAAATGGGTTTCAAAAATCGTCCCAAAGACTCGATGCAGATAGGGAAAAGCACCCGGAACAAAACTAGCCCTATGGGGGGCATTGTGTATGCCACATGTAGAGACGCCTATGGAGCAAAAATACCCCAAAAGAAAACCCTCCAAAGAAATCCAGACGCCCAAAAAAAGAGGGGCAAGAACAGGGTCCAAAAGAAAAACCTCAAGATGCAATGAAGACCGCATGCCCCGCTGAAAAACAAGGTGGAAAAAAATGTGGAAAGACCGAAAAAAAAACACGTGCCCTCAGAAAACGGAAACTGCGAGGAAAGGAAAGCAAAAAGAAGAAGACACAAAAGCCTTCTCAGAG
>JAMYXO010009070.1:5000-10116 GCA_033310375.1 Conus canariensis
TTGTCTCTCTCTCTGTCTCTCTCTCCCTGTCTCTCTCTAAGCCTCTAAAATCAGCTGATTTGCTCATTGTCTGTCTGTCTGTCTGTTTGTCTATCTGTCTGTCTGTCTGTCTGTCTGTCTGTCTCTCTCTCTCTCTCTCTCTCTCTCTCTCTCTCTCTGCCTCTAAAATCAGCTGATTTGCTCATTGTCTGTGTGTCTGTGTGTCTGTGTGTCTGTGTGTCTGTCTGTCTGTCTGTCTGTCTGTCTCTCTCTCTCTCTCTCTCTCTCTCTCTCTCTCTCTCTCTCTCTCTCTCTCTCTCTCGGGGGGGATCACTTCCGGCTGGCGAAGTGTTGACACTGACTGACAGGAGCTGCGACATTTAAGTGAAGTTTCGCTGATCTGAGCCCCTACATCGACCCGGAGAGTACCTGGTCGTCATCATGCCGGAAGCTGCTTTAAGTTTTCGGTCAGTGTGCGGAGGATTTGTGCCGGTCTTCGTACATTTTATGGCTCGACGAGCGTTGAAGATGAAAGCCATGTTTTTTCGGACATTAAAACTACGCAAACGGGTACACGGTGTCATGGTTGGTTTGCTCCTGGCCTATTTGTACGCCGGCGTTTTTCTACATTGCTGTGGAGACGTGGAGCTGAACCCTGGACCTGGACCTGGCGGAAAGGCAGAAAGTCTTCGGCAGTCCCGCTTGAAGAGTGCCAGTGACGCCTCTGCTGGAGCTTCTTCCCCTTCACGGACAGCCGGTGACCCGACGCTGAAGGACATCATGGCGACCCTTCACAGTAAGTTCAACGAAGTGAAGGAAGATATCCGACAAGTTAAAGACATGTTTGCTGGACTACGGGAAGAGATGATTGAGCTGAAAGAGGAAGTGATAAATTTAAGAAGTGAAAATCAAACTCTGAAAGAACAAAATGAAAGACTGTGGGAAAAGGTTGAGAACTTAGAAATGAAGGCTGACGACTTGGAGGGACGGTCCAAAAGAAACAATATCATCTTTTATGGTATCCCCCGACATGAAAATGAAACTAAAGAGCAATGTGAAGGTGTGATTAGAGATCTACTGACGGACAAACTGGACCTCACACAGGACATTGACTTTGACCGACTCCACAGACTCAACAAAAAGAAAGATTCCCCTATTATTGGCCGGTGTACCTTTTTTAAGGACAAGGAAAGAATTCTTAGTAAGAGAAGTAACCTTCGGGGCAGCAACATATTCATTGGGGAAGATTTCTCCGCGCGGGTTAGGGAGATTCGGCGGAAACTTGTCCCTCATCTAAAGACAGCCAGAAAAGAAAATAAGAAGGCGACAATGGTTTTTGACCACCTGATTATTGACGGGAAGAAATTTGTGTTGGATCATCAACAAAACCTAATGCCAATACAATAGGAATACGGCCGGCCTAGCATACATAAAGAACGGTATACATTGTTATGTCTTAAAAAAGATTTTGTTACTAAAGTTGTACATAACACAGAGGGAACAAAAAAATTAGAGTCACCGTCTTCCTCTAGTTCTGACAGAACGTATTCACGTGCAAGTGGCGTTGTTCCCCGTGAGCTTGTGACAGAAGATGACACTGCAGCCATGTCAGCTCCCGATTGCGTGCGCGAGGATATTGTGAACACGTTACCTTCCACCAGCGGTGTTGATGTGTATTTTGAGAGTGGTAGTGAGAATTGTACACAGCAGAGGAAGGGTGCATGCGTACGAGAGCGAGAAAGGAATAACGTGTGTGTGGATGGAAATCGTTTGTCTTTTTTACATTGGAATGTCAACGGATTGTTATCGAAGATCGGTGATCCTGACTTTCTCTCTTATATAACATCGTTTGACATAGTTTGTCTTGTTGAAACTTTTGTTGATTGTTTACAACCTTTTTCTTTTCATACCCATGAAATTTTCTGTAAACCAGCTTTACAATTCACACATCAAGGAAGACGATCAGGGGGAATAATTTGTCTCGTGAAAAAAGAACTTTTGCAATATGTGAAAGCAATTGATGTTGATTACAACAATGTTATTATGTTTGTAATTTCTAGAAGTCTACTTAATTTGACCAAAGATGTTTTGTATGTATGTACATATGTACCCCCGGAAAATTCACCATACTACTCGTATTTTGATGTTGATAATGGTATACGTGCACTAGAAGATATTCTCACAGATAAGGTCTTTAAATTTCCTAATATGTATATTCTTTTAAGCGGAGACCTTAACAGCAGAACTTCTAATATCGGTCAGGATACAGGCGCTAATAGCAATGTTTATAGTGCATGTTTAAAAAAATGATTCTTTTCGTATTAAAAGGGAGTCTGAAGACAAAGTATTAAACAGATATGGTAAGTGTTTACTAAGCATGTGCACAGCTCTAGAATTATGCATTTTAAACGGAGTATGTAATGGCGACCGCCAAGGTCGTTTCACATACGTTTCTGATACAGGTAATAGTGTTAATGATTATTTCTTGGCCTCTGTTGATCTTTATTTATGTATTATGTCATTATGTTCTATGTATGTACAAGAACGCATTGAGTCCGATCACTTGCCTTTAGAGTTTCATGTGAACTTTTATCAGGATGATAAACTTCATAGGGATCAAGATAATGTGATTGAAAATTGTAAGTTTATTGAAAAATTTGTATGGCGGGAACAGAATGCTGATTTATTTCATGCACTGATGAACAATGAAGGTACTAAATCTTTATTTGAAGCAGCAATTGACCTCATAGATGTGGATATTGACCTGGCATTGAATACGTTTAACAACTGTATGAGAAAACAAGCACAGTGTATGAAAACAAGGATCAGAATTGATGAAAGAACACGTAACGATGCGTGGTTTGACCTAGAATGTCAAGTAGCTAAAATGTCTACCAGAAAGCTTCTAAGAATATTTCGCAGAACATTGGATGTCACTGACAGGTCGAATTATTGTATATCTCGAAGAGAATATAAGAAGCTATTACAGAAGAAGGAAAAAGAATACAACACTTGTTTATTAAATAATCTTGTTAATTCGGTGAATGATACCAATGATTTTTGGCGTAATGTACATAGGGTGTCATTCAAGGTGTCTCGCACACATAATGCGATTTCAGTTAACGAGTGGCATAGACATTTCAAAAACCTCCTTGAAAAAGATGTTGACAGCACAATAGAAACAGAAACGGTAAATTATTCGGAAAGCACAGATGAAATTAGTTTTCTGGATGACCCAATCTCCAAAGAGGAAGTTATAGTAGCTATAAAGAAGTTGAAAAACGGCAAATCTGCTGGTCCAGATGGCTTAATTGGAGAAATGTTTAAAAATGGTGGCGAGACTATTGTTGAGTTCCTTGTTAGATTTTTCAATGCTCTTTTTGACAGAGGAATATACCCTGAAGGCTGGATGGAATCAATCATAGTGCCATTGTTTAAAAAAGGAAATGTTAATGATCCTGGCAACTACAGAGGAGTGTCACTTTGTGACATTGGCAGCAAGCTATATAGTTCTATTATAAACTACAGGTTGCAGATGTGGGTAGAACAGTATAATATCACTGACGAATATCAGGCTGGTTTTAAGAAAGGATACTCTACAGTGGACCATATGTTTACATTATTAGCAATTGTACAGAAGCAGTTTTCATTAAATCGTAAATTCTACGTTGCTTTTATTGATTTTGAGAAGGCCTTTGATTCTATTTCAAGGAAACTTCTATGGCCAGTTCTTCAAAAGAATGGTGTTAAAGGGAAGCTGTTTCGGTGTATAAAAAGTATGTATTCTAATGTGAAAGCAAAAGTAAGAGCGGGCAGTGATCTCACAGACTGTATTTTGTGCACACAGGGTGTGAAACAGGGAGATGCTTGTAGTCCTGTATTATTTTCGTTATTTATAAATGAATTGGCCACAGAAATAATTGAAAAGGGACGTCATGGAGCCACACTGTCACCTGAAATCTTCGAATTATTTATCTTGTTACTAGCTGATGATATTGCTTTGTTATCAGAAACTCCTGTTGGACTCCAAACCCAGTTAAATAACCTCCATAATGCAGCTGCAAGGCTTCAACTTAAGATAAATATGGAAAAGAGCCGCGTTGTAGTTTTTCGAAAAGGTGGATACCTGGCAGCAAGGGAGAGATGGTTTTTAAATGGCGAGGCAATGGGTATTGTGAATTGTTACAAATATCTTGGCATCTATTTCACTACCCGTCTTAGTTTTTCACCTGCCTGTCAGGACCTTGCGAGCAGAGCAAAACATGCGGTACTATGTATATTGAGAAAATTGTATATGCTTAATAACAACTCTTTGGTTGTGTTACTTAAACTTTTTGATGCGCAAGTCCAACCAATTGCTCAGTATGGAGCAGAGTTATGGGGTATGGATAAAGCTGTTGCTGAAATAGAAAAAGTTCACTTGTTTGCTTTAAAAAGATTCTTGGGAGTGCAACCTAAAACGCCAAATGATTTTGTGTATGGGGATACAGGTCGATATCCTATGTACATCAACTCCTATTTACGATGTATTAGTTACTGGTTGAAAATTCTGCGTATGGATGAGAAAAGATTACCATATAAGGCGTATAAAATGTTGCTTAGTTTAGAATTAAAAGGTAAGAAAAATTGGGCGTCAGACATTCGAGATTTTTTGTATCAAAATGGGTTCGGGTTCGTCTGGGTCAGTCAAGGTGTGGAAAATGTCAATATCTTTTTAAAAGAACTACGTCAAAGGTTGATTGATAACCGATGGCAAAAATGGGAGGAACACATTCAAGATAGTGACAGGTATGCTTTTTATAGAACATTTAAATCATCTAGGAATTGTGAAGCGTATCTTTTGCTGGACATTGATAGGCATTTGAAGACCTATATGGCAAGAATGAGATTTGGAATAGCCGATATATCCGTACAGAAGAATCGGTATACTAATGTTGATGAAGATGCTATTATATGTCCATTATGTAAGAATGCCAAAGAGGATGAACAACATTTTTTGCTGTGCTGCCCTGTCTTCCAAGATTTACGAAATGATTTTATTCCCCCTAAATATCTAAAAAGCCCATGCCTGTTTAAAGTCGTATTGCTCATGGCAAATCGGAACGAAATTATATTGAAGAATGTTTGCATATATTTG
>JAMYXO010009071.1:5000-10114 GCA_033310375.1 Conus canariensis
TTTTAAATTGTTTAAAAATGTTTGTTGGTAACAATAACAACTCAAGACAGTCTTGTTTTTTAGAGTATGCTATTGATAATGAATGCGAACCCGAAGGGTTGCACTCCATGAAATTTTTTACAATGTCGTATTGGTTTAAATATAACTGGGATTCCAAGGAAGAATAATAAGATTTTAAAAAGGTGATAATAGAGGAAACTTAATTAGCCAGTTAACCATACCTGATGGTTATTAAGGGGTTTTGCTCGCTGATGAAAAGAAGCAATGAGTAAACTTCGACATTACTCTACAATTATCTTTGCAAATCTGAAAACAATGTTAACATTCAAACCTGGAAAAAGAAGTGTCCATGACTTTTTTGATAGAGAGCTAGCTAAAATGTTAGGCTTTAAAATCATTAATTTCGTTTCAAGATTTAGAGTTGCACCAGAACGAAAACTACTTTTGAGGGGAGAATATCCGCTCGGAATCTTGCATTTACATGCATTACTCTATGTCATTTGGACGAGCTGAGCACTGATGAAAACTTAAATGATGGAAGGCCCTCAACTGTTTTAAGAGGCTCTTCCATTCAGGGGAAAGCTGCAATATGCGAATATGAAATTTTTACAATTCCCTAATTTACAGTTTAAAAGATTAGCTTTTGGGAGGGTCTGATCATTTAATCTATAAAGTATCACAGATATTACAGGGAAAAGTCGTAGAAATGTGATAAAACTGCCCATTGTTTTAGAAATAAATTAATACGTTGTTTTTAAAAAAATGTCACGTGGACCCAGACGATTCGGGGGTCACATTAGCGCCTGTGAGGTGTGTAAATTTAGAATTAAGGACCTTGCAGACGTTGAGGACTTTGAACAAATCGGTGAGCATTAGGCACTTTGTATGGTTTTGAGTACACTAAAGATGGTTATTGTAAAGCGCAAAGAGGTTTGAGACAACATAAGTGTTTCCTAAACTAGAACAATACGCAAATCTAGAAGCAAATAATACTGGTCAGTTATGAATATAAAATAGTTCGAAAAACTTGACAAAAAATGGGCACTTATAACCATATTAGATGGAGTAACATTTGGAATTTCTTATGCCCATTTACATTTTTTGACCGTCAAAAAAGTTCAGAAAGAAGCATTGAACTCTGGCCCTTTACTGTATGTCTTATGCCAGAGGACAACAGTCGGAAAGAGATCGAATGAAATAAAGCCGTTTGGGGACAAACAGGACATCCTTCCACAGAAGAGAATCGGTTTTAAAGAAGCTTCTACAAAAATAAATTTTAAAACCAGTTCATTCCACGCACACAAAATAGGAGGACACGTTCACAATGTATTTAAAAATTTTTGTCTTAAAAGATGAGGCAAGAAATGGAGCTGTGGGTTGTCAGTGACAACCTTTTGAGGAATTTCTTATTAGCTGGCAAAACTTAGGACGTTGACAAACTTAAAGTTACTGTCGATCGTTCTTTACAATGGCGAGGTTATAAGGTCATAAACAACAAGCTACAAATTTGATATTAGTTTAAATAGAAATCGGTCTTACAGAAATGAACTGGTTATATCTTACACCATTTGGGCACTTATAGGGTTTTACTATATAACTGAACAAGTTTTGACAGAGAGTTTGATAAAAACAATAATGGATTAGTATTATATTCTGTTATAAAAACTATGGAGCAAACGACTTTGGTTGTCACTTGCCGATGTTAAACTTTATGACTAAAACCCCTCATTGTTCATTGATTTGTGGACAGACTGGTTGTGGTAAAAAAATTAGTTGTCTAGACCTATTATACAAACTGTTTTATCGTTTTTAATTTTGATCATATTGTAATTTTCTGTCGAACTTAAATGGAACAAAGCATATCACGACAGATGGTTTTATATGGACAGATGAAGAAATCTATTTAGTTGATCTAGCAATAAATGAGTGAGTGTTTAGAACACTTTTATGGACAGTGTGAGGAGAAACGCAGACAATTTTTATTATAGATGACTGTTCGGCAGAAAAGGATTATAGTCAAAAAAGGAAACGCTTTGTCAAAATGGATTTCAGTGGAAGACATGCTGGGATAAGTGTGTGGATTTTATGTCGAAATATAACTCTGTTTTAAAAGAATTTAGAGAACAATTAAAGACAGTGGTTTTATTCACATGAAAGATTAGTGACGCATTTGATGTATGTATGAAAGGAAAATGTGTATTGGAAAACGATCAAGAAAAAACGAAAGGATCTAGCAAAAACTTAAGTCTCAAAAGTTTTCTTAAATTAGTGTTAAAAACAGATAATCCTTCCCATTATGTATGTTTGTAAAGTGTTTACTATATTAGAGAACTATAAAATAGGCATTCTGGGTAAGCGGCGGAGCCGCAAACAGCGAAACCGCGCTTTAGCCGGTTGGAGCTGGCGGATGGTGGGGTGAGCCAGATGCTATTTTTAGTTCTTATTGTACAATGTTACGCTCCGACGAATGACAGGGGGATGACAAGGATGACTTATACAATAGACTCCAAAACAGTTCTTCAGAGTTTCCCTGGAAGGGACTCACTGTTTCCATGGGAGACTTCAAACGCCAAGGATTGGCAGCACCAACACAGGCTATGAGGAGATATGGGGGCGGCATGGGTTTAGGCGCATGAACGACAATGGCGAGTGATTTGCAGACATGTGCGCCAAAGTGAGCTCGAATAGGAGGAAGTATTTCCCGCACAATGGAGAATCCACAAGACCAGCTGGGTTTCTCCGATCACACAACTGAAAATTCAGATTGACCACATATGCATCTACAAGAAGTTCAGAAGATCGCTCTTGGATGTCCGCGTCCGGAGAGGAGCAGATGTCGCTTCAGATCACCATTGCTCACAGGGCGCTTTAAACTGAAAACTGAAGAAAAAACTGGATGGGGAATTCCCCCAATCGTCAGAGATTCAACACAGTCCTTCTAAAAGACCCACCAACAAAGCAAGAGGAATTCAAAATGAACTTTCAAACCGGCTATTCAGATCCTGCAAGAGCTGCTTGAGGAAGAAGAGACAATTGATTGAGAGGTGGGGAGGCATGAAGATGAAAAAAAGGCCTGGGTTTACAACCTGTAATGTTTTGTATATGCCATACAATACAAAATCAAAAGGAGTGGATCTCGGCAGAATCTTTAGAGAAATAGAAGAGAGAACGCAGAAGAAGCGGCAGTCAACAACAGCCGGGACAAGAACAGGGAAAATCAGAGCCAGCTAACAGTATACAGGAGTTAACAAAGAAGTAAAAGTAAAAGTGTGAAGGCAGACAAGAGAAGTATACTGAGAATCTGGCAGTGGAGGCAGAAGAGGCGCGAGACTTGGCACATGAAGAACTTGTAAGACACACGAAGAAGTTGTCGGGAAGTTCGCAAGCCAGACGAGGCCTGTGAAAGACAAGGAGGGAAAGGCATACAAGGGAGGAATGGACTGAATCAGAGATGAAATGAGCACTTTGAAAGAGCTACTAAACAGGCCAATGCCAGAATACCACCAAAATCCAGCCAGCTGAGAATGATCTTCCATCAAATGCGGCATACCTACCAGAGAAGAGATCAGAGAGGCGATAAAAGAAGCTAAGTAACAGAAAGGCTGCAGGCCCAGACAATATACCTGCAGAGGTTTTGAAGATGGATACAGAAACCACAGTAGAGATATTACACCCTCATTTTGCAAGGATTTGGAGGAAGAAACAGGTCCCGACAGATGGAAAGAAGGTACCTGATCAAACTGCCGAAGAAAGGTGACCTCAGCTCATGCACCAACTACAGAAGCATCACATTGCTGTCAGTCCCAGGAAAAGTATTCAACAAATCCTATTGGAAAGGATGAAGGACCAGGTAGACGCACATCTCAGAGATCAGCAAGCGGGCTTCCGCAAGGACAGATCCTGCACGGACCAGATTGCACACTCCGCATCATCCTCGAGCAGTCGTCGGAGTGGAACTCACCACTGTATATCAATTTCATCGATTACGAGAAGGCTTTCGACAGTGTCGACAGAGCATCCATTTGGAAGCTGCTGCGACACTATGGCGTACCACAGAAGTTCATCAACATCATCCGAAATTCTTATGAGGGATGACCTACGGAGTTGTACATGGAGGTCAACTTACAGATGCTTTTGAAGTGAAAACAGGGGTGAGACAAGGTGTGCCTTCTCTCACCGTTCCTGTTCCTTCTTGCTATAGACTGGGTCATGAAGACGTCAACCGCAGGCAAGCGCAAGGGCATCCAGAGGACTCTTTGGGAAGCAGCTGGACGACTAGACTTTGCCGATGATTTGGCCCTTCTCTCACACACCCAGCCACAGATGCAAAACAAGACCACAAACAGTGGCAGAAACTTCATCCAGCATTGGACTGAACATCCACAAAGGAAAGAGCAAAGTCATGAAAGCCAATGCCACAAACCAATACCCCATCATGCTAGAAGACAACGCGCTGGAGGAGGTGGACAACTTCACTTACCTTGGCAGCGTCGTCGACAAACAAGGTGGTACAGATGCTGATGTCAGAGCCAGAATCAGGAAAGCGAGAGCAGCCTTTCTCCAGCTGAAGAATATCTGGAACTCAAATGTCTCTCCAAGAAAATCAAGATAAGGATATTCAATAGCAACATCAAATCAGTACTTCTTTATGGAGCTGAGACGTGGCGAACCACAGTTACCATCACCAACAAAATCCAGACTTTCATCAATTCCTGTCTGAGGCGCATACTGAGGATCCACTGGCCAGACAGGATCAGCAACGAGGACCTGTGGCAGCAGACGAACCAGAATGCCAGCCGATGCAGAGGTTCTTCAAAGGAGATGGAGGTGGATAGGCCACACCCTAAGAAAGCCTGCTGACAACACCACCAGGCAGGCATTGTCCTGGAACCCGCAGGGGAAAAGAAAGAGAGGCCGCCCAAGGAACTCCTGGCGCCGAGACCTGCAGGCAGACGTTACAGCGTTGGGGAAAACCTGGAACCAGCTGGAGAGAATCCCCCCCGGGCCGTAGTGCCTGGAGGACCCTGGGCGGCGGGCCCATGCCCCAGAAGGGTGTGGTAAGTAAGTAAGTAGTCAGTCTAATTTTATGCCTTCTTAAATGTTTTTTTTTAACC
>JAMYXO010000905.1:0-15000 GCA_033310375.1 Conus canariensis
ATTTTTTTTCTTATAAAATATGAGGTAAAACTAATTTATATGTGATTTGTGGAATGCACATAAACAATTGAATTAAAATTTACTCGCAAAAAAACGACAACAACAACAACAAAAACAACAAAAATATTGACAACAAAAACAACAACAGGAAACCCATGGCGCTAGGCCCCTTGTGGTATTATAGTCCCCCCTTGAGAGTGGGAGATCCGGGTTAGAATTCTGGCAAAGACGTTTATGTACGGGATTCTTTTTTTTCCCCCTTTTTTTGTTTTTTTTGTCCACGACCACTTTCTACAAGACGTGAGGCATTGGGCCCCAGTGGGGAAGACGGAATTACATAGTGGACTTTAAATCCACTACATTAATATGCTTTAGAGTGTTGTCCAATTTCCGTTCCCTGTTTAGAGTCTAGGCCCCAAAATGGAAGCCCTGGGTCTCTCCTTCTCCTTTCCCCGATGTCTGTAAAAAAAAATTTTTAGATTGTTTGGCCGTTCATGTCCTACTCTCCTGTGCCCAAGTTTCATTCTGTGTCTGTCTTAGAAAAAAGGACGTGAAAAAATGCCCAGGGGGATAGGGTGGGGGGTCAGAAAGGATAAACACCCCCCCCCCCCCCCCCCTGCCCCTCCCACGCCCTAATACCCCCCCCACTACCCCCACATTCTCCCCCCACCTTGCCCTCTAAGAGGCACCGATAGTGACAAGCTGGGAGAATGAGGGAAAGGGGGATTCCCTTTTTTTTTTTTTTTTTTTTTTTAAAACCCGGAAATTTTCGGGGGGGGGATTTTCGGTTGTTCTTTCCACTTTGATTTCAGTTCAGAATCCAGATTTTGGATCACGAAATGCGCGTGAATGGGAAAGTTTTCCTTTTAAAAAGTTTGTCGCCCCCAAATGGTTTAGATGTTATAGTCCTTAAAGCTGGTTAGAGACCATGCTTAAAGCGTTTAAAATCCACACTTTCCATTCACAACGGCTGCCTACTAGGTAGAGCTGGGGGTTTTTGAGTGCTGCTGGGATTCGTTCCCCCGTAGTCAAACTGCCCGTACAAATTTTTCTTTGAATTTTCAAAAAATTTTTCGCGTGGGTTTTTTCTTTCTGTTTTTTGCCTTGATAATAAAATTGATAAAAGAAATGTAGATGTAAAAGGTCCATTTTATTCACGAATCTTTGCAGCCATTTTGTGTTTTTTGTTCAGAAGCTTTTTTTACTGTTAATCCTTTGTGCATTTCACCACGGTTTAAAGAACGTGAATTTCCCCTTTTTACCTGTTGTTGTATGAAATTTTTTTTTTAAATTAGTGGGAGTGTTTTTAAAATATGTATTGTTATCAGATTTCTCGTAAGTAGTTAAAAAGAATGTGGGGCAAGCAGTGTTGTCTAAGCCTTCAAAGATCATGGTTTTATTCTGCAATCTTACTCGTTTTTTTGTAAAAGAATGTTAGTTTGGGTTTTTTTGTCTGTACTAAGTTTCACTGTCTTCCTTGGATGAGAAAGGTAAATTTCAAAAAATACTAGACTTAAAAAAAAAATTGTTTTTCGCCCAACGAACGAGACAAAAAAAATCACGAGACAAATACGCGCGTTTCGGGCCTCTTGGGCTTGTCGGGGAAACAAACAAATTCAAGAAAATCAAAACGAAGAAAGAACAAACCCTTATCTCCCCAAACTGGGCCCAAAAACGAAGGTGTTTCTTGTGATTTGTTTGTCCCTTTCGGGTTTCAGTCATTTTTTTTTTTATGTTTTTTTCGTTTCCGCCGGGCAGTCACCTCATTTTTGAAACAAAAGCAAAATTCCGTTTGAGACAATCCTTTCGGAAAGAATGTCAGCTTTCAAACCCCTTTTAAATTTTTGCATAAAAATTTGCTCATTCATGGTTTTTTTTGGGTGAAAAAGTGATTTTTTATATGTATGGTCTTCCCCCTTCGAGAATGTTAGTCTTTAAAATCCCATTCTTGTGTATTTGATCGTTTTCCTTGTAAAAAAAAAGTAATTTTTAAAAAATTTCGAATGTGTATTTTTGTCGTTTCCTTTTTTTTTGGAAAAAATTGAAAATTTTTCAGATGTTTATTTTTTTTGTATAAAAATTTCGTCTCCCTTTGCCCCTAAAACCAAAATTTGCTTACATTCGTTAAAAACTGGGGTATAGGCAGTCTTATAAAAATAACATTTGTTTTTTTTCTGGACAAAACGATTTATGATTAGGGGTTAAAAACAGATGATGTTCCCATAGTAAAATTAGGGGAAACAGATGATTTTTACCATGTAAAGGGGTTTCCTTTTAAAAAAAATTGTTGTAAATGTCTTCTGGTGTTTGTTGAATGTTTTTCGTGGTGCATTTTTTGGGGTTCTGACGTTTTTAGCATATGTTTTTAAATTTTTTTAGCAAAAAAAAAGGGAAAAAACACACTCCAAAAAAATAAACGCAGTAAGAAAACAAATCCCTACAGGGGCCCCGGGCCCTATCATGATTGGGCCCATACATGGTAGTTTTTTAAGATTCTTTTATTCTTAAAAAAATTTACTGCCAAAAACAAAAAAAAAAATAAAATGTTTTATCTTTGTTTTTTTTTTGTTTGTTTGTTTGTTTGTTCTTTTTTTGCCATGGAAACAAAAAACAATTTTTAAAACAAAATAGCGAAGCACCAGGTGAATGGAAAAGGAAACCTCTAAAATCCCTATTAAAAAAGGAAAAAGTTATTTGGTTCCCTAAAGGCAATCCGGGAAAAACTTTTTTAAAGGACCTGTAAATTTGTTATTCTGAATTGTCTTGCAAAAACTAAAAAACTATTCCTTTCAAAATTTGTCGTTTCCCACCTTCCGTCTCCTCGTTTCTATGCCTGCTCTGTATTGAAATAAGAGAAAATAGATAGTTAGATAGATAGATGGGGATAGACAGATAGGTAGGGCTTTTTGACAAATTTCCCCTTGGACTATTTTTTAAAAACAAAGCATGGGGTATGATTTGTATTCTCCCCCAATAAACATATCTACCCACTTTTTGGGTTTTGGTTGGTCGTTTTTACTGACATTCCAAGGCATATCAGTACTGGCCCTGTAACTTTTTTCCTTTCAAGAAAAACAAATAAAGGGGAAGCTCATGCTCATTTTAAAATTTGTGAAGTTTCCGGTATTGATATGTACAAAAAGGGGTTTTAAATTTTTCGTTTCGCACGCGAATCGTCCCAAAAAGGCCAGGGGACGGGGTTTTGTGGGGGGGGGCCCCCGGGGTACAGAAAATGAGTGGAGGGGGAGGGGGAAGGAGGGGAGGGGGGGAAAGGGGGAGGGAGACATAGTGAAAGTGTGTGGGGTGTGTGTGTGGGGGGGGGGGGGGAGGGGGGGGGGGGGAAATCCGGTTTGGTTGCTACTGCACCCGGGGTTGGTCTTTGCGTAGGCCCCATTTTGGGGCCCCGCTAGCACGAAAGCCTAATTTGTTTTGGCGATGTCTCTCTCTCTCTCTCTCTCTCTCTCCCCTGAGCAACCAACTGTTCCCACGCTCTTCTGTAGTTGGATTCGTGCGTGCGGATGTTTAGAGAGTGGGTTGGTTGGTTGACTCCCGCCGCTGGCGTGGGAACTGCTGGGTATCTACTGAAAGGGAAATACTGTCCCAGCGAACTTTTACAGCCGTGGCAGTTTCGCTAAAGGGGGACGGGCTACTACTGGGGCCCGGGCGATAGTGTAAAGTGTTGTGGTTGAAAACTCTCTCTCTCTCTCCTCTGTGGTTGTGTCTGAACAACGTTACAGAAATCCCCCAAGCGTTGTGTCGGGTTTTTGTGAAGTTGGGGGTTTTGGTTGTATGAGCATTTTGAGCTCTTTATCGGGGGTTTTAAAATTAACAACAAAAAAAAAAAACCAAAAAACCCAGAAAACAACAACACCAGCAAGGGACGTTCATCATTTAGCGTTTAGGACAAAATCAACGCCCACCCAACGACATGACGGAAAACAGCAAAAACAATAAAATTTTACAGTAGGGGTTTAGGAAAAAATTAAAAGGGACTGCCAAAGCCTGACAGCAAAAAGCAACAACAAAAACAGTTACAGTAGCTTTTAGGAAAAAAATCAACGAAAAGCCCCCAGAAATGCAGCAAAAAGCAACAACAAAAAACTTTTTTACATAGCGTTTAGGAAAAATAAAACGACGCCACAGAAAATGACGGGCAACGCAACAAAAATAAACAGTTCAGTAGCGTTTGGGACCAAATCAAGGGACCCGCCACAAAACATGCGCAACAGAAACAACAAAAAACAATTTTCAGTAGCGTTTAGGCAAATCAACGACGGGCCACAGCATGACAGAAACCCGAAACAACAAAAAAACAGTTAAAAGTAGCTTTTTAGGCCAAAAATCAAAAAAAATTGCAGCAAGGGACGACAACAAAACAGCAAAAACCCAAAAAAAACAACGGGAAACAAAAAACAAAACAAAACCAACGGGTTGTAGCGTTTAGGACAAATCACAAAACTGACAAATAAAAATCCAGCAACTCCAGACATGACAGCAACAACAAAAAAAAAACCCAAAAAACAGTGACAAACAACAGGAACAACAAAAAACCAAAACACATTCTTTTTAAATTCCATGTGACGTTTTCGTGTTGATCCCACCAACAAAAAACAAAAAAACAAAAAAACAAGAAAAACCGGATAATAACAAAAAAACAGGAAAAACAACAACACACCAGCGTTTTAAATTTCCCTGATGACGCCTTCGTTTTGACCCCAACAAAAACAACAGCAAAAACCCAACACCAAAAAAAAAAAAACCGGAAAATAACAAACAACAGGAACATCAACAACCCAACACAGTCTTTGTTATTTCCGGGGGGGAGCGTTCATGGCGTTCCCTATGACATCAGCACGGCCCCCCCCCCCCTCTGTAATCATCCCCCCATTCGGACGGGAAAGACTTCGGACCTTAATGGCGTTGCCTATGACTTTCCACAGGCCCCCGCTCTGTAATCACCCCACCTTTGGGGAAACGAGAGACATGGGGCCTTCATGGCGATGCCTTTGACTTCGGGCCCAGGCCGCCGCTCTGTAATCACCCAAACCAGGGCGGACAGGGGAGAAAATCGGTCCTTTCTTCAATTGCCCTTCGCAAACAGTTCCCGGGAAAGGGTGGATGCTGCCTGGCCCGACTTCTAGAAAAATAACGGATATCAGACATTGTCTCTATGTCACAGGAGGAAAATGGTGGGTTTTATATATGCTGTTTTTGTACGTGAAAGATAGTTTGTATGCGATACTGGGTTTCCCGACGCACAGTTAAATGTTTGGTATCTGACGGTTTGCTTTTTTTTTATTCACGAAGAATGTTTTTTGGTCACGGAGGTTTAAATGCGCATACGTCAAAAGGCAGATTTTTGGGGATTTTTACGTTTGCTTTATGTGCCGTACAGTTTAATTTTAAATGGTTTTGGGAAAATTTCCTTTTTTGCTTTTTAAATTGCAAAAAACTGCATGGGAAAAACTTTTAAAGTTATTTTGTCAGAGATAACTAACCCAGGGGAAGGAGATTTGCCGAAACAAAGGGCCTGTTCCTAAACAGAGAAACTTTACCTGTATTGTTTTTTTTTGAAAAAGGGCATTTTACGGGTTTTTTCTATGGGGGAAGGAAAAGCTTAACCCCAGTAAAAAGTTTTTTTCCCCTTTGGGAAAGGGGAGAAGATTACTTTTTCAAGCCATAGCAGATGTGGCAGCTTTGGGAGTACAGTATGCAGTGCTGAAAGGGCCCAATCATAAAATCTAAAAACCCTCCAGCTAGGGGTTGGTTTTTTTAAAAAAAAAAAAAAAAAAAAAAAAAAATCAACATCAAAATTACGCTCTCCTCAGGTAAAAAATCGCGAAAAACTCCCTTTACACAAAACTTTTAATTTCTATTTTTTTCGAGAGTTGTGTAAAAACTGCAATTTTCATGTTGGAGAGGTGCGGGGTAAAAATTTCCCATAAAAAACAATCAAAAGTAAAAAAAAAACCTTGAAAAGCATTAAAAAATTTTTTTTTTCCAATAGCATGAAAATTTGCGAACACACTATAAAAAGCTACCATCTCCACAAAAATTGGAGAGTCCCGCATTAAAAATTTTACAATTAAAAAACATTTTACCCAAAAGTTTTTTAAAACGTCACCTTTTAAAAATTAAAATTTTCCCACATTAAAACAAAAGTGTTTTAAAAAAAATCCCCACCCAAAATACAATTTCCAAAAACTACAAAGAGTTTTTTAAAAAAATCAACATAAAAACCCTAAAATTTTTTTCCCTTTTTTCAAAAGGGTTTTAAAATATCCCATAAAAACCCTACCATTTCCACATTACCAAAAGTGTTTTAAAACATCAACATAAAACTAAAAATTCTCTTTGGAAAAAAGGGACATAAAAAAAAAAATCCAAACCAAAAGCTTATAGAATTGCTGTAGCCCAACATCAAAATGTACAACAGAGCCCGTGGGGGGTTTCCCAAAACATTTTCATAAAAAACTAAAACAAAAATTTGTAAAAAGTACTTCTTCAGCAAAATTGCAATCTTTTTAAAACATGTGATTTTCTTAAAAAACCCACCAATGTCACAATTAAAATTTTTTTTCAGATTGGGAAACCTTCGGCCCAAATGGACTACATTTTTCCCTTCCGATGAGAGTGGTTTTAGAACAAAAAACTTAAAGGCCCTACATTTCCATCCCATGAGAGTGGTATAGAATATAAACATCAAGGGATACATTTTCCATCAGAGGAATGGGTATAGTTTTATAAAACATAAAGGCCCGAAAATTCTCCATCAGATGAGAGGGGGTTTTTAAAAACATCAACATAAAAGGACTACACTCTCCATCAAATGAGAGTGGTTTAAAAAATCGCAAAAAAACAAACGCTCTCCATAAAAAAAAGGGGTTTTTAAAAACTTCAACGTCAAAAGTTTTTTTTTCCCATCGATGGAATGGTGTAGAACATAAAACACCCAAGAACTGCACTGTCATAAAATTGGGTGTGCATGTGATATGAAAAAAACAACATAAAAAAACCCACATGCCCAAATCAAAAAAGGAGTGGGGGTGAAACTCAACAGCAAAACTTCAATCCACGGCCCTTTGACAGGAAATTTCCAGGGGACATGGTAGCAGAATCAACCTTCAAATTTTAATTTGTCTAAAACAGCCCGCTCACCCGGACACAAAAATTCTGCCCCCAAAAAATTTTGGGTGTACAGGTTTTTTAAACCCTATAAAAACTGTGAAAAAACACATCCTGGCCCAAAGGCCAACAGCTGCCTTTTGGGAAGATTCTTTGATCTCGTCGGCCAGTTTGGGTTGGTACTAAATTGGGGTTCCCCTGACAGTGGCGGGTTTTTTTTTTTTGGCATCTGGCTGTGGTTTTGCTCCCTTTGAATAGGGATACGGAGGCAGTCGGGACTTCGTGTTTTTGAAAAACTCCCCAACATTTGGGGTTTTTTCCCAAATCGACTTTTTTTCTTTTAAGCCCGGTTTTTTGGTTTTAAATCTCTTGTTTTTTTTTCCTTGTTTTTATTGGTTTCCCTTGCCCCTTCCTTTGGATGTTTGGGCTTTTCCCGGGCCCATCCTTCCTTCCACCCCCCTTCCCCCCTCCCCTTCCCCCTTTTTTTCCCCCTCCCTTCCTCCCTTTTCCCCTCCTTCCCTCCCATACCCCCCCCCTTTTCCCCCCTTTACCCCCCCCCTTTCCCTCCCTTACCCCCCTTCCTTTCCACCCTTTTTACCCCCTCCTTCCCCCCTTTTTCCCCCTAATTCCCCTCCTTTTTACCCCCCCCTTTCCCTTTTCCTGCCCTTTTCCTTCCAATTTCCCTTCCCCTTCTTTCCCTTCCTTTCCCCTTTTCCCTCCTTCTTTCCTTCCTTTCTTCTTTCCTTCCCCCCTCCCCCCCTTTTTCCTTCCTTCCTTCCCCCCTTCCTTCCTCCCCCCCTTTTTTTTTCCACCCTTTCCCCTTCCCTTCCCTTTTCCTTCCTCCCCCCCTTCCCTTTTTTTTCCATCCTCCCTTCCTTCCTTCCTTCCTTCCTTTCCCCCCCTCCCTTCCTTTTTCCTTCTTTCCTTTCCCTTCCCTTCCCTTTCCCTTTCCCCTTCCTTCCCCCCTTTCCCTTTCCCTTTTCTCCTTTCCCTTTCCCTTTCCCTTTTTCCTTTTCCTTTTTCCCTTTCCCTTATCCTTCCCTTCCTTTTTTCCTTCCTTCCTTCCTTCCTTCCCCCCTTTTCCCCCCCCCTTTCCCTTTTCCCCTTCCCCCCTTTTTCCTTTCCCTTTCCCTCCCCCCCCTCCCTTTTTTCCACCCCTTTTTTCCCTTTTCCTTCCTTCCTTCCTCCCCCCCTTTCCCTTTTTTCCCACCCTTCCCCTTCCTTCCTTCCC
Source organism: Conus canariensis (assembly GCA_033310375.1). Classification (NCBI taxonomy): domain Eukaryota; kingdom Metazoa; phylum Mollusca; class Gastropoda; order Neogastropoda; family Conidae; genus Conus; species Conus canariensis. The sequence continues at coordinate 8,357 of JAMYXO010000905.1, forward strand.
CCCTTTCCCTTTTTTCCCCTTCTTTCCTTCTTTCCTTCTTTCCTTCCCCTTCTTCCTCCCTTTCCTTTCCCTTTTCAATTCTTTATTCGTTCATTCATTTTTTTAATTAATTCATTCATTATTCTTGCCCCCTTTGGCATTCATTCGTCCCTTTTTTTCTTTTTTTTTTCCTCTTTCTTTATTTATTTACTTTCTTCTTCTCTCTCCCTATCTCCCTCTCTCCCTGTGGGGTGTGTGGTGTTGTGGGTGGGGTGTGTTTTGTGGGGTGTGTGTGTGTGTCGTCTGTCTTGTGTCTGTGTTTTACGTGCGTGTGTGTGAGAGTGTGTGAAACCCGGGCGCGCGGGGGGCCGTTTATGTGAAAGTGTGTGTGGGGCACACTTGTTTGTGTTTATTATGTGTGTTTTAAAAGTGTTTTTTTTTTTATGGAGAGGAGAGAGAGAGGAGGAGAGGGGAGAGAAGAGAGAGAGAGAGATTTTTTTTAAAAGACCGTCAGGGGTTAAAGAAAAAAATTTACTTTGAAATCCGCCCTTTGGGCAAAAAAAAAAAAGTAAAACCCTTATGTTTAAAAAAAACGGGGTTTAAAACAAAATTCCATGAAAATGGAAGAATCATGCAAAAACCGATATAAAAAGTACATTTTAAAACAGAAATCAGTCATACAAAAAAAAAACCCCTCTTCGAAAGGGGGGGGGGGGAGGTCGGTGAAGAGGGGACGAATGGAGTTTGGGAAAATAAAAAAGAGATCCCAGAGAAAGAGACAGAGAAAAAGAGGGGACGGGAGACAGAGAGACGACCGGGGGAGGGGAAAAGAGACATACAGGAGGGGAGAGAGAGGAGAGAAGAGAGGATGGGAGAGAGAGAGAGGAGAGGGGGGGGGGGGGAGGGAGAGACGGGAAGAGGTAGAGTAAAAGAGGAGGAGAGAGAGAGGGGGGGTTAGAGAGAGAGCAAAAAAGGGGGACGGGGGAGGGGAGAGGGGAGGGGGGGGGGAGAGAAAATGGGGGGTAAAAGAGAGAGAGAAAGGAGGGGGAAAAAGGGACAGACGACGGGGAGGTCAAACTTTCGGGGCAGACAGTGAGGCTTTGATAAAAAAGGAGGACACGAAAGGCAATAAAACCCGAAATGGAACCCCCACACCCCACACACACCCCAAACCAAAACCCCACACACCACACAAAACACCACACACACAACAAACAGAAAACAGAGAAAAGTGCATCGGTGACAAAACGGTGTTTTACTGCTTTTTGGGAGGTACCCTTTTGCGCTGTGGGAATTTAAAACATATGCCAGCTGCTTAGGGAAAAATGGTTTCTGGATTTTGGGAATAAATAAATTACATTGGTGGGGTTTACAGTGGAGTAAAAATTTGAGGCATTAGCAGCTGCTTATGGAACGGGTTTTGGGAAAGGGGGAAGTTTCAAAAACTTGGTAGGGTACGTGGAGTAAAAATTTGAGGAATTCACTAGAAATTATAAAAAAAATAGATCGGGGTTTTTTTTTTTTGTTTTTTGGGTTTTTTTGTCAAATTGTTGATCCACTTTTAAGTTTTGTGGAATTTGATTTCCGCCCCCAAAAACCCCCGGACTACAGCCGCCCGGATCTGTATTGCAAAATTGTATCGTTTTATTTTATGTGAAGGTCGATACCCTTTTAAAAAATTAAATATATTGTTAAAAAACGGATTTATTATCAGGGGAGTATTAAGGCTTTGGAATGAACTGAACGAGCAAGTCTTTAAGGCGGTTCGGGTGGCAGCGTTCTCTGCAGCAATCAGCAGGGGACACTTGTTCCCATCCTTGAAAATTAAATTGCAAAAAAAAACTTTTTTAAAACCGTACAGGTCAATCTTAGATTAATTTTACCCTTTGGTGGATCCCGCCCCGCAACGGGGCCCCCAAATTGAGCTGAACTGGGGGGGGTTGGCCGTTGGGGGCATCTGTTTCATTGGTTCGGAACTTTTTTTAAAAGAAAAGGGTTAAACCAAATTTTTAAAATTTAATTTTTTTTTATTTACCTGATGAGGGCTTTAAAAAAAAAAAAATTAAAAATTATGGGTGCTCCCTCTCTCTCTTTCAGTTGCTTTGGGAACCCTGGGAAAGGGTTTTCCCGAAAGGGTAAATATTTTGATCCTGAAAGTTTTTCTTGTACGAAAATCTGGCTCAAAAAGGGAAAAAATTACCTGTCTGCTTGAAATTTGGGGAATTTAAAACCAAGTGAGGATGTTTCAAACCTATTTGCGATTTTGAAAAAGCTTTTCGTAAATTTGCAAATCAGCTGTTGAAGTAGTTTGTTGTACCCAAAGGCCCCCAAAGTGTTGGGCATAGTCAATTTTTGGAAAATTGAAAGGGGGGGGGGGGGGGGGGTTTTTTTTTCCCTTACATGAAAGGGTTATTTGATTCTTTTTAGTGGTGTAGTTTTTTTTGCCCCCGTTTCCAGATAGCAGTGCTGAGTGTTTTGACGAGGATAGATTTTACCTGGGTTTTTAGTCTGAAAAACCTTGTGCTGGATACTTCATTTTTTTTTAAAATTAAAATGCAAAAGGGACTAATTTCATTTTTCAAGGTTTTGTTGTTTCCTTTTTTTGAAATTATTAAAAAATTTAAGTTGTTGTTTTTGTTTTTTCGTTGTTGTTGTTAAGAATGGAGGGGCCCTGGATGACACTGCGTTCCCTTTTACAAAAAAGGTTTGGGTTTTTTTCTGGTTGGGTGTCCCTAACAAACCTATGGGCGTCAAAAAATTTTGAATTTTAATTAGTGTAGTCAGTGGGAAAATCTAGCTGTGTGTTTTCAAGTACAGTGAAAAGATAAATAATATAAAATGAAAGGGCGACAGAGGGCCTAAACTTTCCCTTATGGACTTCCCAAATGTGGGTTTTAGAAAAAATTTAATTTGATTTTGTTTTTACAAAATACAATTTGTTGTCGTCGGGAAAAAAAAAAAAATGAAAACAAAAAACAGTGTTTTTGAAAAAATGGGTTATAAATTGGGGATCGGGGTGGGGGGGGTGGGGTGAGGGCAAGAGGGTGGCAGAGAGAGAGGGGGGGGGGGGAGAGCGAGAGTGGAGAGAGAGGAGAAGAGAGGGGGAGAAGAGAGAATTAAAAAAAAAAATTTTTGGGGACGTAAGCAATGCAAGTCTTATGAAAATAAACAGGGGGAAAAAAAGTTTTGTGGCCCAAAAATTTCACTGAAAATTTCGTTTTAGAGTTGATATACCCCTGGGAAATAAACATAAAAAAGTATTTTGGTTTAATTTTAAAATTTCTGCAACGAGTAAAACACAAACCCCCAGTGAGAGAGAGGGGAAAAGAGCAGAGACAGAGACAAAAAAGAAAAACAGACAGTAGATAGACAGACACTAAAAAATTTAGTTAACGGGGCTCAGTATACTCCCGTTCAGGGCAGATAGCAGAAAACTAAAAAATTTATTTAAAGGACTCAACTATACTCTGTACAGAAGATTTGACAAAAATAGGGGCGACAGGGCACTAAAAATTAAATTTTGGGAACGGCCCCAGCTGGCTATGTTTTAGGGTTTTTAAAGGGAAAAGTGAAAAAAACTCTAAATTTCCATCATTAAATTTGTTAGAGCGAGCGGCGAACCAGCGGAAACCCGGGAGAGAGGAGAGGGAGGGAGAGACCCAGAGAGGAGAGAGAGGGGCGAGAGAGAAGGGGGAGGGGATGAGAAGGAGAATTCATTCAAAAAGGCCATTAAACCTTCATGAAAGGGGGGGGTATATAATACAATGCCCCGAAATCGTCCCTCCCCCTTCAAACAAAAGAAGGACAAAAATTTTGTCCCTGATTAAAGTTTAAAAATTTCTATTCACACGGAAAGGGAAAAAGAGAAAGTATTTAATCGTTACAGTAATTTTATCGGAATTTTTGAATTTCCTTATTTTCAGACAGTTTGGGATATTGTTTCATTTTCGTCTTCGTTTTATCGAAGGACAAAAACAAAAAAAAGGGCTTTAAATTTCGGGGGGAAAGTGTTTTTAATTTTTTTGGAGGGATAAAAAAGGGGGTTTGAGTGTATTAGGGGCAGGAACAACCCCAAAAAACAAAAAGTTTAATGAAAATTCGCTTTCCCCCCCCCCCCACCCAAACCTTCTTACCCCAATGGGCAAACCAAATTCAATTCTTGCCCCATCTTTATGATAACGATGTCGATGAAAATTAAATCGACAAACCCAAAAATTTAAATTTTTGTCATTTTATACTTCTAAAGGGCTATCCATTTTTAAAGATAAGTAGGTTGGGGATACCCAAAGTTTAAAGGGGGTTTTTTGTGTCTTATAAATTTTAAAAACTACTACTATCTTGTATATGAGTATCCCAATTTGCCCCCTCTACCCAAACGATAAGCCTAGTTTCGCAGCATTTTCAGAAAAAAAAGTCCCTTTTTTCCAACACACTGGTTAACCACCCCCAAATCCCAAACCTAATTTTATTTAAACTAACTTTTTTAATTTGTCACCCAGTTCACCTTACCCTACTATCTAATCAAATAACAAACTTAAAGGCTTTTTTAGGCAATTTTTGTATTTCCCCTTCCCGTAAACTTTAACCAGTAGCCTTTTCAAACTTTTATACAGAATTTAAGTACATGGGGTTTCCCATTTGTTTCGCCATAGATTAAATCGTTTGGTGTCCGTGTAGACACACCCGAGAAATTTTTTTTTAGGGCAAAAATAAATGGGGCTTTTTCACAGTGATGCGCAGCATTTTTTAAGCCCCCTAAATTTTAGACCATACTGTACAAAAAGGTGGGCCTAAGAAAAAAAAAAAGTTTGATAAATACATGAAAAGCTTTTTTCCTAATTAGTTTAAAATCTGCCCTAATGCTTTTAAAAAAAAACATGTTTTGGGGGCCCCTTGCAAGATTTTTTTACAAAAAGGAGAAAAAAATAGCCCAGTTGAAAAATAAATTCCAAGATATTTATATACGTTAACAGCTGGCATTTCCCGGGTTTTGTTATTATTATATTATTATATTGGGTTTTTTATATAGCGCCTATCCCCGGTCACAGAACCCCAAACTCTAAGCGCTTTACAAAAATATAAACACTACCTCACCACTTTAACGGGCTGCCTACCCCGGTAAGCCGGGCCCAAGGGGCGCCTTTCTGGCCCCTCATTCGTTTGTTTTCCTGTACCCTTTTAAATATCAGTAAATAAATTTTTTTTTTTCTCATTTTTTCCCCCAGTTTTTCACTTGGATGCATGCGGTTTTTTATTCGTGCCCCTTTCCACCGGGACCGGTGGGCCCCACGATTAAAAGTAAGTGACAATTTTTTTGGGTTGGTAAGAAAAAACATCCCTTTTTTCCAGGGCAGCGGGGAAAACCCCTTTTAAAATTTCCCCTGTTCCCCGCCCCACCAAAAAATCCCCCTTTTCCCGAATAAATTATAGTTTTCTTTTCAAACAAAAAACCGTAAAATGAAAACGATTTGTGGCGATCAATTTTAAACCAATTTTTAAATTTCGTTTTAAAAGGGCCCAAAGACAGTCTCAGACCCAAAAGAACTACATCTTGCCCAAAAATAGAATGAATAAATGCCAAAAAATTTTTGACGTTTAAAATGTGCACCAATTTTTTTCCCTTATTTAAAGACTTCAGAAGTTAAATTTATTGGGTTTTAAACAGGAAAAATAGAATTGGGGGGCACACCCTCTCCTTGTTTAAAATTCCATTGTTACTAGGTGTGTATTTTGGGTATTAAACAGTCAAATTTTCCCCCCCACATTTGCCTTTTGGGCCTTTTACAAATGTTATACCCTCTTTTTGCCCTCTAAAAATTTTTCCCTTTGGGCTCCAAAAAATTTTTTTAATAGAATAGGCCATAAAAAACTTTGGGTTAATAGAAACGAAGGTTTCTCAAAATCAATTTAAAGCATCCAATTTTTGTTTTTTGGGGCCCAAAGAAAAACTGCCCTTTTTAACAAAGGGAAATTTAAAAAAAAAACATGTGAATTTGAAGTTAATTAATTTCGTTTTAAAAACCCCCCCTGGTATTCTCCTGTGAGATTGTTTTCCTCCACCCCTTCCTGCGGTCTAGATTAATAATAGGGGCTGTAAATCTTTGTTGTTTTATCGCAGGGGAGGAAAGAAAAAGGGGAAGAGAGAGAGAGAGAGAGAGGGGAGAAGGGAGAGAGGGGAGGGGGAGGGGGGGGAAGGAAGGACGGGGAAAGGGGGAAAGGGGGGCGGGGAGGGAAAGGGGGGGGGGGAAGGAGGGAGACCCGGAAAGCAAAGGGATTTTTTTATAATTTTCTTTTATTAAAAAGGGCCATTGCCCCCCATGAAAAGGGGGCAGCTGAACGAAATTTTTGCAGATCATTTTTATCAAAAACCAAAATGTGTAATGAATTTAAAAGGGAGAGGGGGAGGGGAGAGAAGCGAAAGAGAGAGAGAAAAGGAAAAGAGGAGAGAGAGGAGAGAGGGGAAGGGGGGGGCGGGGGGGGGGGAAAAAGAGAGAGGGGGGGGGACGGGGGAAGGGGGGATGAGACCGGCAGAATAGGGGGCAGGACAGGGAAAGGAGAAGGCGGAGTCAGAAGGGGAAGGGAATTGGAGAGGCGGGAAAAAAAGGGGGGAAGGAAAGGGAAAGGGGGAAAAAGGAAAGAGAGGGAAGGAAAAGGGGGGGGGTGGG
>JAMYXO010000905.1:17500-36086 GCA_033310375.1 Conus canariensis
CTCTCTCTTCCTCTTCTCTCCCCTTTTCTCTCTCTCTTTTCGCGCGGCCCCGCGCCCCGGGGCGCCCCACCCCACACCCCACAAACACACACACCCCACAACACAAACCCACACGATGGCGTTTCGGGGCGCACATACAAACACACTCAAAAATAAAACACACAACGCGCGCGCGCGTTTTGGGGCAAGACAATATGAACACAACATGTACAAAAATAAAAAATGGTTTAAGGGAATTTTTTAAAAACTAACATACAGCTGTTTGTTCTCTGTCGAAGGCCCTTTTTCAGAATTAAAACGAGGAATTCTTTTTCATTTAAAAAGGTTTGAAATTGGCTAGCAGATGTGTTAATTAAAAATTCCCCTCTTTGATTTATTGAAAAAATTTTTGGATGGATTAATGTGCCTCCAATTTACAAACGAGGCCAAAAAAAAGGGGGGAGGGCTTTAAAGCCTGAAAACCCATTTTTCTCGTGGGCTTTTTTTTCCACATTGACAAACCCTTTATTCCCTTTAACCCTTTAAAATTTTAAAAAATTTTAAAAATTGTTTGAAAAAACTCCGCCCATTAACAAAGAAACAAAAAGAATTTTTCCCGACAAAACACGACGGGGTTTGGGCCTCTTAGGTCTTCTTCAGGGGAAGAGAAACAAACTCAGAAAAAAGGAAAAAAAAAAAGAAAGAGCAATCACTTTTTTCCCTTTTCAAATCTTTAAAAAGAATTTGGGAAAAGGAATTAGGGAGGGAACAGTAAAAAAAAAAAAGTAAACAAGTGGGGTAAAATTTTTCTCCCCCTAAGAAAAAACCCAACACAGAGGAACTTTTATTCCCCCACTGGCCCCAGCCTTTTAAACTTGAAAAAAAATCAAACAAATACAAAAGACGAAAAAATCTTTAAAAGTGGGGGGAAAAAAAAGCGAAGGGCCCCCAACTCAACTGTTTTTATAGTAATGACTTGTCAAAAAATTTGGACTTAAGGAGGGGGGGGGGGGGGGGGGGGGGGGTTTTAAAAATGGGAAACGGGAAAAATGAAATTAAGAAAAAATATTACAGATATGAAAACCCCCTTCACTAGCGGGATAAGGGGAAACCCTTTGGGGATTCCTTTTGAAGGGGGATATTTTTGTTAAATTTCCTGCTCTGAGGGGCCCTTTTGTTGCTGGATTTGGAACTCATCAGGGAGACCCGGTGGGTTTTGGGTTTGGGAACCGTGGGTTTGGGTTGTTGGCCTGACGCTTGTTTTTTTCCCCCATATTGTTGTTCGTTTGTATTTGTTTGACTTTATTCAAAGTTTAAAAAGGGTGTGCCGTCTTGGGAAAAAAAGTTACCCCTTTTGTTTGGGTTTTTTTAGGGGGGCAAAAGTTTTCCCCCAATTGTTTACTTTTTATTGTTTAATGTTCCCCGCCTCAATTTTTATTTCCAATTTCGTTTCGATTTAAAAAACGAGGTTATTTGTATTTGTTTATGTCCGTTCCCGGTGTTTGTCTTTTGATCTCCTTGCATCCTTGGGTGGTCCTCAAGCGTAGGTTTTAAAAAATTGTCCCCTACTTTTTTTAAAGATTTGAAAAATGTCTTTAGTTTTTCAGCAAATTTTTTCCTCCCCACACTTTCGCTCGGGGTTTTTTTATTTCTCTTTTGCTGGTGCTTTTGGGGGGGTTTTTGGGTTTTTTTTTTTTGCACCCTTGGTGGTGGAACACCCCGGTATTATGGGGCCTTTTGGTTTTGTCTCTATTTGGGCGCCAGGAGCGCGACCCCAAACCCGGGGGCCTTTTCTCCCTGATGGTTCCGATCCAGCGGGACGAAAGGGGCCCCAGAGCAGGCAATCAAATTTTATTGCCTTCAAAAGGAAAATTTCAAAGGTTCCCTTATGCAGTTGTGAGGAGGTTTCATTTCTGTAATTTATTTTCTTTTAAATTTAAAGTTCCCCGTTTCTCCAAACTTAACCCCCCCCCCCCCCCCCCCCCCCCCCCCCCCCCCCCCCCCCCCCCCCCCCCCCCCCCCCCCCCCCCTTTAAAATCCCAAAACTTTGCCAAGTAAATTTCCCATGGGAAAACAGTTGAGGGTTTTTGGCCGCGCTTGTTTTTCCCCCCACTATTAGATTGTTGTCTATGTATTTGTCTGACTTTATTCAAGTTTTTTAAAAAGGGTTTTGCTAGTCTTGAATAAAAATTTCCCCTGTGTTAGGTTTTCTTATGGGAGCCCAAAAATTTCCCCCCCTTGTTTACTGCAAAATTTTTAAAGTTTAAAAAGGGTTAAAAATTCCCCAGGTATTGGGGGCTAAAATGTCAAGGGGGTTTTATCGTTTTCCTTTTGGGGACGGCATAAGTTAGACGGTTCCCATCCCTTTCCCTTTTGCCCCCCTTTTTGGGCCTTCTCTAAAATGAATTTAGGTGCCCCTTTTTTCTGTTGGGGGGGGCGGAGAGTTTTTTTAAAGCCGGAAAAAAAGGACCCACCCCCGAGGATTCGAAATCAAAGACTTTTTGTTTTAAAGGGGAAAAAATTTTTAAGCAGTTGACTGCAAGTTCCCCCCCTTTTTGAATCATGCACTTTATACTGGGGAAAAAACCAAAAACTAAACTGTGTTTGCGCCCTCTTGTATAAATCTGTCCCCAAAACCAAAAAAAAAATTTTGAAAATGAGATTCTTAAATTTTCCCCCTAGTGTAATTAAACCCGTTTTTGTTTTTTATTATCTTCGTTCTGCCGTTTTCGATTTAGTTGCTGGGGTTTGACATTTTGATTGTCTCCATGAACACTGAAAACCAGTTTTTAACGGGAAATCGATCCAATCCACCAAGGTCATCCAGTGTTTTGATGCCAAGCTATGGATGCTTCTTCAATATCAACAAATAAATACTGTTTCTGATGAGGAATCATCCAGAACTCAAATCTCTGCACCATACAGATTGTAGGCATGAGTTCACACTGTTCAGATTCAAATTCACACCCGCTTCAGACATACATAACCTGATATTTTGTGACAAATGGACTAGCTAAAATGTTTGGCAGTAGGCCTATGATCTGTTCTAATCAAGCAAATCAAGCACTAGACCTTAGGTCTGGTGGCAGGAGTATAGGGAGTTATTTTCTCTTTGGGGACAAGAGTTTCGGTTTAGACAACAATTGCATGTAGATAGTCGTAGCGCAACTATCTGTGTAAATAAGAACAGGGACAGGGATTGCTGTACATTCGTGACCTGTTTTGTGAAGTAATAGGCGTTCTCTTCTTCAGAACATTTTTTTTAAACACAGCTATCATCTTCTTTGCGTCACAATTTAAGATGAGTAATGACGGAAAGCAGCCTGAAAAATATCTGCAACTGTCAACCCGATCCCGTCTCTCTCTCTCTCTCTCTCTCTCTCTCTCTCTCAGGATTTCTGTCTATCATATGTGTCGGACATTTTGACTGGATGATAGCTGTGAAGTGTCTTGCGATTGGTCGAAGGCTTTCGCTGCGTTTTGCTTGTTGTAAGTACGCGCTTACCGTTCTCATGAGCACACACACACACACACACACACACACACACACACACGCACGCGGGGCGCGCACGCACGCACGCATGCACGCACGCACACACATACACACACACACACACACACACACACACACACACACAAGCGCGCCCGCACGCACGCACGAACACACATGTACACACACACACACTCATTCATTCTCGCACGCACGCACGCATACACACACACACAACACACACACACACACACACACACACACACACACACACACACACACATTCATTCATTCATTCACTCAGTCACACACACACACACACACACACACACACACACACACACACACAACACACACACACAAATGGTTTATGAACACAGTTTTTACAGATTAGTTGACAAACAGGACGGTCTGTCCCCCCCCCCCCCCCACACACACACACAACCTCCCCACCCTCACTCATTCCCGCCCCCACCGCAACCCATGCTCACCTCTGAACTCAGGACGTTCATTACCTCTTTCGTTTCGAAACAGGACGGTAAATCTGTCTCATTATCACCTGTCAACGCGGAACATTCATTATTCCTTTTGTTTCCACCGCACGCGCAAAGAGAGACAGACAGACAGACAGACAGACGGACGGACGGACAGACGACAGACAATGATAGAGGCAGAGAAAGAGGGGAGTTTAGGATTTTCATCCCTTTAATGATGTGCTTCCTGCTGATGCCATGGCTTAGCCATCCAAGGTAGAGAACTATAAAATAGGCATTCTGCTCACCCGGCTCCGCTGTTGCTCCGCCGGCTTACCCAGAATGCCTATTTTATAGTTCTCTAATAGTAAACACTTTACAAAACATACATAATGTGTAGGATTATCTGTTTTTAACACTAATTTAGAAACTTTTGAGACTTAAGTTTTTGCTTAATCCTTCGTTTTTCTTGATCGTTTTCAATACATCATTTTCTTTCATACATTCATCAAATGCGTCTCTATCTTTCATGTGGAATAAAACCACTGTCTTTTATTGCTCTCTAAAGTCTTTTAAAACTGAGTTATATTTCTGACATAAAATCCACACACTTATCCCAGCATGTCTCCCGCTGAAAGCCAGTTTTGACAAAGCGTTTCTTTTTTTGACTATATCCTTTTCTGCTGAACAATCATCTATAATAAATAATGTCTGAGTTCCTTCAAACTGTCTAAAGAAATGTTCTAAGCACTCGCTAAGTTTATTGCTTGGATCAATCAAATAGATTTCATCATCCGTCCATATAAACCTTCTATCGTGATATGCTTTTTTCCATTTGAGTGTTGGACAGAAAATTACAATATGATCAAAATTATAACTATAAACTGTTTGTAATAGGTCGAGGACAAATATTGTTTTTCCACAACCAGTCTGTCCACAAATCAATGAACAATGAGGGGTTTTTGTCATAAAGTTTAACATCGGCATTGACACCAAAGTCGTCTGCTCCATAGTTTTAAAACAGAATTTAATCTAATCCAGTTATTGTTTTTATCATACTCTCTGTCAAAACTTGTTCAGTATAATAAAACCCTATAAGGTCTAAATGTGTAAGATTAATCCAGTTTAGTTCTGTAAGATCGTTTCTATTTAGACTAATATCAATTTTGTTGCTTGTTGTTATGACCTTAATATCCTCGCCATTGTAAAGAACGACGACAGTAACTTTAAGTTTGTCAACGTCTAAGTTTTGCCAGCTAATAAGAATTCCTTTCATAAGATTGTCACTGACGCCCAGAGCTCCATTTCTCGCCTCATCTTTTAAGACAGAAATTTTAAATATCATTGTGAACGTGTCTCCTAATTTTGTGCGTGGAATGAACTGTAATTTTGTAGAAGCTTTCTTTAAAACCGATTCTCTTCTGTGGAGGATGTACTGTTTGTCCCCAAACGGCTTTATTTCGATCTCTTTCCGACTGTTGTCCTCTGGCATAAGACTTACATGTAAAGGGCCAGAGTTCAATGCTTTTCTGAAACTTTTTTGACGGTCAAAAAATGTAAATGGGCTTAAGAATTCAAATTTTATGTCCCATTCTAAATATGGTTCTAAGTGCCATTTGTTGTCAGTTTTTCGAACTATTTTTATTCATACTGACCCGCATTATTTGCTTCTACATTGCGTAGTTGTTCTAGTTTAGGAAACCTTTTGCTGTCGCTAACCTCTTTGCGTTTATAATAACCATCTTTAGTGTACTCAAAACCATACAAAGTGTCTATCTCACCGTTCTGTTCAAAGTCCTCAACGTCTGGAAGGTCTTTTAATTCTAAAGTTACACACCTCTCAGGCGCTAATGTAACTCCTGATTCTTCTGGTCCACGTGACATTTTTTAAAACAACGTATTATTTTATTTCTAAAACAATGTGCAGGTTATCACATTTCACGACTTTCCTGTTTTATCTGTGATCTTTATATTAAATGATCTGACCCTCCCACAAGCTAATCTTTTAAACTGTAAATTAGGGATTGTATAATTTCATAATCGCAATATGCAGCTTTTCCCTGATGGAAGAGCTCTTAAAACAGTTGAGGGCCTTCCATCATATAAGTTTTCATCAGTGCTCAGCTCGTCCAAATGAACATAGAGTAATGAATGTAATGCAAGATCGAGCGGATATTCTCCCTATAAGTAGTTTTGTCTGATGTAACTCTAAAACCATGATTGTCAGTTGCAAAGCCTAACATTTTAGCTAGCTCTCCATCAAAAAGGTAATGGTCTACTTCTTCTTCAGGTTTGAATGTCAACATTATTTTCAAATTTGCATTGTTAAGTTTGAGAGTAATGTCGAAGTTACTCATTGCTTCTTTTAGCGAGCAAAACCCGTAATAACCATCAGGTATGGTTAACTGGCTAACTAAGTTTCCACTATTATCAAATTTTTTAATCTTATTATTCTCCTTGGATTCAGTTATATTAAACCATACGACTTTGTAAAAATTTCATGGAGTGCGACCCTTTGGGTTCCGCAGTTATTATCAATAGCATATTCTAAAAACGAAGGACTGTCTTGAGTTGTTATTGTTACAAACATTTTTAAAACAAATTTAAAAATGAGTGCATTCAAATATACTAATGCAAAATATTCTGTCGGGCCGCACTACAATCTTAAAATATATAACAACTGATACCCTCGACATTTCTGTGACTCAGACTGACGCCTTTCAAGTAAAGGTTAGTACTCCATTGAACAGATATCTTAACCCTCCTATTAAAAACGACTACATCCCGAAAGTGTGGTTCAGTCATCCGATGCAGTTTTATCAGAACCAGTTAAACTTTGCTGTGTTTTGTGCATCAACTGGGTGTGGAGTGTCGTATGCCGATCATTTAAATCATCCTGATCCTTTGGTGAGGTCAGTGTATAGATTTCATTTTTATTACACCTTCAGACGTATTTTGTCTGAACTGCAAGCGCCATTACCAAATGACAAAACGTTTAATCCATTCAGCAACAGAATAGATTACAAGGCTTTTGAAAGGATCTGTAACGAATTTGATATTGACCCAAAGACAGACTTTAGACAAAAGTTGGATCTTAATCATGGTTTAGGAACCCTTTATTTTTGGGGCGTGCACAGAAAGTATAACTATGATTACAATCCTCCTTACACATCTTTCTCTTCAGGCACAACTGTTCACCTCGGGTCCATAGAGCAAGAGCATAAAACAGCGTGGACTACATTTATTTTGGACGCTTCTAAGGGCCTAACAAAACCGGGAATAGAACGAATAAACGACTCTATTCGTACTTATGTTTGGTGTTTGCTAGGTTCGCAAGCACAAACGAGATCAAACATAATTGATCCTTCTACTGGCTTTGACGCCCAAAAACAGTATTTAGCAAATTTAGAGGATTCTATTAATTCTGCAATTGATTTGCCTTCAAGTATTAAAAGGTACCAAAATGTTTTGCAATACGCAAGATCGAAAGTAGACTTCGCCGTTGGCACTGGTTTATACATGCTGCCTTCTGACCTCAGACTTCAGATAGGAACAATAATAAACTATAATAATGAAATCCTTGTGGCTGGCAATGAAGAGAAGGTCGGAAAAAAACGACATAAATTCTAAGCCAGCAATAGCAATAAAAAAAGAAGCCCCCTCTAAACCCCATCCAATCCTCGAGACCCCTCAAAACCCCATCCAATCCCCGTGGCCTCAAAAAATAATGACCATGAATATGAAAAGACGGCACTTGTTATTGGATTAACTGCCCTAGGATTACTTGGTCTTTATCTTACTATAAAGTAACCCAACTATTAAGACAACTAATGTCCATAAGTGCTCAGCCATAAAGCCAACTACTTTACTTGCGGCAGACAAAAGCCAGCTAACGATCCCACCTATTATACCAGGCAAAGAATCTATTGCCTTACTGGCTAATTTTTTTAATAAACTTGCAAGATGATCAAGTTGTTTTTTTACCCATGATTTATCTGATGGTGGTGATGGTGGCGGAGGCACTAACCCTTGCCCACCGCCGCCTGTAATAGCCAACACCAGTGTACTTATTGCAAATCCTAAGGCTGTTATAACACTTGCTAATGTGATTCCTTGCTCTCTAAACAGTGTTCGTATTCGTTCTGCTAGCGTCGTGTCTTCATACAAAATTCTGTTGATGGTTTCTCTTATTCTGCTCACTTGAGTTCGTAATTGTTCTCGGTTAGTAGACAACACTTCTAGTCTTGCTGATCTCTCTTGTTCAAGATCTTTTAGTCTTCGGGTTATTCTTTCTTTAACATCATGTCCTAAGTTGTGGTCATCAGCCTCAACTAGTTTTTCTTTTTCTCTTTTTATATGCTCATCTAGTTCACCCAGTTTTGCTAAATTGTTTGTTAATTCGCCTCTGATGCTTCTCAAAGCATGATCAAGGGCCGTTATTTCTCTCATAGGTAGCGGCGGATCGTGCATAGTTTTTAATACTGTTTCTTCTGAAAAACTGGTTTCTGCTTCTATTATTTTGTTTGCTGTTGGGCTTAAATCTTTAAGTTCCATGTTTTGTATTTGGTTATCTGTTGGGAGTTCTTGTAGTGTGTTTTGAAGTTTAGCAACTGCTTCCCTATCTAATTTTGGTTTAGTAATGCCAAGGCGATTTTGTTCGCTCACACTGAGCCTTTGTCTAATTGTACTCTTTTTTAAAAACTTTGATGAGTCTGGTTTAGTTGTAAGCTGAACAAGTTGTCCTTCGTCGTTTCTCACAAACAAATGGTCATCTTTTGTTTCAAAATCATTAGGGTCTATAAATTCGGGAGGTTCTTGGCCTAAACTTTGATAAAATGATTTGACCTTACTTTCTGTTAATTCACGCCGCAATGATTGTAATGGATGTGTCAAAGGAGTCATTTCACTCATGTCGTCTCCAGGATCAAAAACATCATAATCTTCAATGCCTGCCATGTTTTAAAAATAATTAACTTTTTATTTTGTTTTATAAAAAAAATGTCACAAGCATATGGCTCAATTCTTGACCCGCATAGAAGACTGAAAGAGCCCTTTGGCGTGAAGGGAAATAAACAGAATATTATTGTTCCAAATAATCCATCTACTATTGATTCAGATCAAATTCTTACTGTTAAATTTCCAGACCTAGGAGCAGATGAAGTGATTGTGCCGGGATCTGCACGTCTTACTTTCAAAATAGAACTCGAATCAGCAACAGACGCAAACAGGACAGTAGTTCAGAATCTGGGACGGGCAATCGTTAAGAAAATTTCTATAAAACTTGAGGGGCAAGAAATATTTTCTTTACACAATGCAGACATATTTTTAATCTATTGTGATCTATGGCTAACCGCGAATGAAAGGGCTGACCTCGCGTTTCAAGGAATCGAAAATAACGAAGCACTAAAACACAGAATAGACGCCGAAGATGCTAAAGACAGCAACAAGGCTGAAGCTGTAAGTTTTGCTTATGGAAATCGCTTTTCCATACCCTTAGATTTTGAGTTGTTAAAAGCGCATGCGCCATACTTTCAAGGAGCATTAAAAGACAGATTGTCATATGAACTAACTTTTAATGAATACAAACGTGTCATTAAATCTACAACCGCCGATGCAAAGTACAGCATTTCTGACATCTCGTTAGAGTTTGACATTGTTAGCAACCCTAACTTAGCAAGGCTAATTGAGCAACAATATCAGTCAAAATTAGCAATATATTACGAAAGAGTGATTCATCATACTAAATATCCTAAAAGCAGGGCAGACACTATATGGAACTTTAGTTTTAGTGCCACAGCAAGATCCCTTAAAGGTATTTTATTGCTGTGTGAAGATGAAGAACCATTCAAAAGACAAAGTGAAAAGTTTATCAATCCTAAAATAACGAAAGTACAATGTTCAATTGAGGGTAGTCCTAACCAAGTCTACGGTAGTGGGCTTAAACCTTATCATCATTTTGATGAAATAAGAAAATTGTTTGGAGGCGGGAGGTCTAGAAGTCCAACAGTAGACCTTGTGTCTAAAGATCTACACCTTCACAGTGTTAGACTTGATGAATATTTAACAACGAAATACGGTTTATGGATTGACCTAAGGTCAACAGAGGATAATCAGTTGCATGGGAGTGGGAGAACAGTTAAAGACGTAATAAACATTCAAATTGATAAAGAAAAAGAGAGTGATAAACCACTTAATGTACATTTGTTTTTAATATATGATGCGCAGCTGAATATTCAAGATAACAGATTAAAAGATATCCAATACTAAATTATTTTTATTTTTTAAAAAAAGCATGTCTGTTCAGGTTTATCCAAAAGTGCCCAAAGAAGAGATAGTAGGCAACTCTGACATAAAAACTTTCAGATTAACAAACATAACACAAATGCAAACCCAACTAGAGCAGGACCTTTCAAAATACAGTAAAACCAAACGAAGGTATTCTGCTGCCTTTAATGCTGTTACATATGTTAATACTGGAGCATCGATCACTAGTGCTCTATCAGCAGGAACAAGTGTAGGTCTCTTAGCAACAGGCGTAGGTGCGCCGGTAGCTTTACCTCTAGGTGGTTTGTCTTTAACTCTTGGCCTGTGTTCATTGGCTGTAAGTGCTGTCAGCAAAAAAATAAAAGCTAAACTCCAAAAGCACACAGCTATGGTTCAACTAATAACAGCTAAACTTAGTTCCTTCAAACTGATAATTGATAAAGCACTTGCCGACTCGAACATCACGGATGAAGAATTTAGTCGCCTACAGGCTGATTTTGAGGACTACAAAAGACAAAAGTTTGATCTTCAAAAAAAGGCTCGGGCAACTTTTTCTCAACAACCAGACACCGACCAGATAAAAAAGGAATGCTTAAAAAAAGTAAACGAGACATTAAACTCTGTTCTAAACAGCTCACATTAACAACACCAAAGGGCGTTTATACTTTAGTTTATGAGTCTAAGCACAAAAAGACCTCTGATATTGATTAATTAATTTAAATAAATATTTTGAGTTAGAAAAGAAGCTCAACATGGATAAGATATATGACAGTTTTGACTCTTGGTTAGATGCAGAGGAAGAGCGTTTGTCAAAAGCTTTAAATGAGGTCGTTTTAGAAGTTATTGATCCAACAAACGTACAGGCAAGCGTTGTACATGCTATTTCTCAAGTTCCAAGTAAACTAACAATAAACCCTCCAGTTAAAGTAAGGTTAGTTGTTTTAATCGACTATATAACAATAAATGAAGAAAATCTAGAAGTCTGGGTCTCAACTAAACAGCAGACTATTCTTTCTTATAATGACTTAACACCCGGTTGGGCAGATCAACTTCTTACACAGTTTAATGAAGCCTCTGAAGCAGCTAAAATGAGAGGCTCTGGTTGGTCAGAGGGTGAAGTCCTAGACATCAGATTAAGACAGGCTAAGTATGAGCCAATTGTAGGCAAGTCTTACATTCCACTGCCTCCAACATTAGTTGCAAAGAGAGCAGTTTTGAACATAAAGAATTCAGACGACAAATGTTTTATGTGGTGCGTTCTTGCGAAGCTGCATCACGTTGCCAAAAATGCAGAGAGAGTATCTAACTATCAACCTTGGGTCAATGATCTTAACTTTGATGGACTCACCTTTCCTATGGCTGTAGACAAAATTGATCAGTTTGAAGAACAGAATCCCCCAATAACTGTTAACGTATACGCATGGTCTGAAGAAACCAACCTTCTGCCAATTAGAGTGTCAAAGAACAGTCCAACAATAGGCGAACCAACCAAAACTCATGTAGACTTACTCCTAATGCAAAGCCTTAATGGGTTGCATTACACTCTAATACGCACAATGAGTAGATTACTAGTGCATACTACAAAACAACATAGCAAACAAGAATTTTGTAGAAAATGTTTAACAAGAATTCCGTCCGTTCAAGCTGCGAGCGAACATGTAAAACATTGTCTCAGTCCAGTTGACTGCAATACAGAACTAATTATGCCAAGAGAAGGCAGTAAGGTTAGTTTTAAGAATTACAAAAAACTCCAGAGGTCACCATACGTTGTTTACGCAGACTTTGAATCGCTTATTGTTCCTTATGAAGGGCCTGCTCCAAAACATTTACCAAAAACAGTTATAATGAATAACCACCAGATTTGTTCATATGCTTTTATTGTTGTTAGGTCAGATGGTGAACATTCAAAGCCAGAATTATACAGAGGACCACATGCAGCAAAACATTTCTTAAAACGTATGCAGGAAGTTCGTAATGTTTGTTCTAATAATCTAGACCTGTCCGATCTTAAGATGACCCCTGAAGATCAAGATCGCTATGACTCAGCCACTCACTGTTGGATTTGTGGTTTAGAGCTAACACCTAAAAGTTTAAATCCAACAGTAAGAGATCATGATCACATTAGCGGAGAATTCAGAGGAGCAGCACATAACAATTGCAATCTTCAACTAAAGTTTGATCCTAGGACTTGGAGACTTCCTATATTCTTTCATAACTTGCGAGGTTACGACTCTCATCTTATATTGCAAGCAGTAACTAGCGATTTCAGGGTAAAATGTATTGCACAGTCATCAGAAAAGTACATGTGTTTCACTTTAAATAACCTGTCTTTTTATGACTCTATGCAACACCTGATGGGTTCATTAGAGTCACTGGCTATGTCCTTAAAGTCCTGCCCAATAACGGAAGAATATTTTGACCCAACGGTGATTAGAAAGGGCGTTTATCCTTATGAGTACATGAACAGCTGGGAAAGGTTTGAAGAGACAGCCCTTCCGCCTAAAGGTGCGTTCTTTAGTAGTCTTAGAGGAAAGGACATCAGTGATTCTGATTATTCTTATGCTCAAGAAGCGTGGCAAAAATTAGACTCTAAAACAATGGGAGACTATCATGATTCTTATTTAATGGCGGATACCTGTTTGTTGGCGGATATCTTTGAAAATTACAGAAAGACCTGCATGAAACATTATAGTCTAGATCCTGCGCATTATATTTCTGCGCCTGGGATGAGTTGGGATTCCTTTTTAAAATTTACTGGTGTACAGATTGACCTGTTGTCTGACCTACCAATGCTTCAGATGATTGAAAACGGATTGCGTGGCGGAATTAGTATGGCGTCTCACCATTACTGTAAAGCAAACAACAAATACCTAGACAACTATGATCCAAGTAGGAAGTCTAACTATCTTATGTATTTAGATGCAAACAATCTGTATGGTTGGGCTATGAGTCAATCACTTCCATTACGTAACTTTAAAATGTACACAGGAGGTGTAAAAGACATTCAAAAGTTTTTAAAATGGCTACAGAGTCTAGAAGCTGATCAACCGCAAGGCTTTATTCTTGAAGTTGATTTAGAATATCCTCATGAACTCCATGATTACCATAATGACTATCCATTAGCGGCAGAAACCCTAAAAGTGTCAATGACAGAACCGCCTAAACTTGTGCCTAATCTTCGTGACAAAAAAAATTATGTCTGTCATTACAGACTTCTCCAATTTTATTTAAGATATGGTTTAAAGTTAACAGCAGTTCATCGTATAATTGCATTTGATCAAGAACAGTTCATGAAACCATACATCATGAAGAACACTGATCTCAGAACTAAATCCGCAGATGCATCAGAAAAAGACTTTTTCAAGTTGATGAACAACAGCTGTTTTGGAAAGACTATGGAAAATCCGCACAAGCGCAAAGATGTCAGATTGGTCACTAGAGAAAACGATGCAATTAAGCTGGTGTCAAAACCCAACTACCAAGACTTTAGAAAATTTCATGATCAGCTTTTTGGAATAATGATGAAAAAAAAAGAAAGTCAAATTGGACAAACCTGTTTTTATTGGGTTTACTGTTTTAGAGCTGTCGAAGCTTTTGATGTTAGAATTTCTTTACGACTACTTTAAACCCTTGTATCCAGAGTCCAGAGTTCTGTACACAGATACAGATTCCTTTGTAATCGACATCCCTACTGAAGATTTTTACAAAGACATGGAATTAGAAGTAGCAAAAGAGCATGCCGGATGGTACGACACATCTGATTACCCTAAAGATTCACCTTTGCATTCAGTTATTAATAAGAAGGTTTTAGGTAAGATGAAGGATGAATTATCTGGGGGTGTGATCAAGGAGTTTATTGGTTTAAGGTCAAAAATGTACAGTCTTGCTAGCCAAACAAAAACTGTTAAAAAAGCAAAGGGAATATCTCGCAGTGTTGTGCAGTCAAACATATCGCATGATAACTACAAAGAAGCATTGTTCAATAAAAAGACTTTTCATCATGACAATTACAAGCTGCGATCTAATCTGCATGAGATTAACACAACAGTTGTAAGAAAACGGTCTCTTGACCGCACTAACACAAAAAGAGTATTTGTTAATCCAGAGTATTCATATGCAATTGGGCACTGGAGGACATTTGGTCAAGCGCAATTAGATACTCAGTAATTTCTTTATCCAGTATAGCTGGATTATTTGTGGTTGTTGTTTCAAGATTTTTGATTTTTTCATAAATATTAGGATCAATGGGTAGTTTATTCTTTATCATTGTTTTAATAATAAATCTATACGCAAATAATTTTTTTGAGCTTCCATTTTAACTCAGAAATGTATTTGCCTAAATTAACTAAGCGACTGGAACTGTGTCTGGCGGGATTATCTGCAGTTCTTCCTTCACAAAAGATCTTCGGGGGGCTGGTCGTTTTGTTGTGTCAGTTTCTCGTAAATAATACACGGGCGAATTCATTTTCACAATTTTTTTTATCTCATATGGATCAACACTCCAAACTGGATCTGTTGCCCTGATGCGAGTGTCCCCTTCCGCTTCTCCCGGTGAATAAAGGTATCTCACTTTTAAACCAAATGGTAATAGTTTGCTGGATGAAGACTCTTCAACAACATTTATTGTTTGTTTTCTGATTGCTTGTACTGGTTTTAGCCCTTTAAATTCTTCATTATTCATTGCGCGCAAAACTGAGGGCAGTCTTTTTACCCATTCTGTGTTGCGAGAATTGTAAATCAGCTCTCTGTGATACTGGTAGGAGAAAAGTCTTTCAGATAACTGTTTGTTAAAGTTTTCAACCAAAGCCTGTGATCTGTGAACACCCGGAATACCTCTTTTAATGGTAACTCTATGTTTTAACAATAATTGATTCACTTGACCTTTAAATTCTTTTCCGTCATCGACTTGAATCATGCGAGGATAAGTTAAGGGTCCTCGTTGGTATATCAGCTGTATAGCAACAGCAACAGCAGAAGCACTTTTTTGTGTTAATGGTTCCGCATCTTTGTATCTTGAAGCTATATCAATGACTGTAAGTGCGTACTTAAATTTTTTTCGTCTAATCGTATCATGGGGTAAATATAGAAGATCCATTTGATGGGTGTCGTTTGGTGTTATATTCACAAAGTGTGGTCTCTGTATTCGTTTAGGCGCTGGTAGATAAATTTGCCAAATCGCTTGTTTAGATAACCATTCTTTTGCTGTTTGTTCACTGACTCCCGCTGCTTGGCTAAGCTTTTTAATTGCTGTTATTCCCTTCCAATATCCTTTTGGAGAATAATAGATTTTGTACATTTTTATTCAGCCAATACTTTGTGCAACAAAATACACAGCGGTCATGCCAAAGACAATAAACAATATTTCTTGCATCTTTTGTTTTTCTGATGGTTGATAGTAATCGCTAAATTTTGGTGGTGGCAATGTTTCAACTTGTTGGCCTGTTACTAGAAAATATTCTTTTATTGCCTGGTCAACATCTTTAAATGTGTAAGCTGCATGTCCCTGTTGTTTAAGTCTGTCGTTAATAAAATCTAACTGCTCCATTCTTTGCTTTTCATAGGTGTCTTGTGCAGCGGCTAGTTGCTCCATAGCTCTGTTATGTCTTTTTCTCTCATCGTTATTTTGTAGTTTACTAAACGCGTAATTACTTCCGCTGAAAGCAAGCGCGTTGACCACTGCGCCGCCTATCATCATTACGAGTGAAGCCATTTTTATAAATGTATTTTTTTTACATATTTATATTTTCTGGAATTATTCCTTGCTTAACTAGAAAGTCTTTCGTAGCAAACGAAGCTGTAATGACAGCAATCAACTTTGCTGAGTCTTCAAAATCTAGCTTACCAAGATCTGCTGGTTTTATTCTTAACAAGCTTTTACCAAGCATTGTGTATCCTACACTTAGACCTCCAATAACAGCAGAATGGTATACGAGGTTGGCAACAGTTTTTTCGGTGCTCATTTTTTAAAAATAAAATAATATTTATTATTAATAAAACATGAACTGCGATGATTTACTTCCTGAACTTACAAATAATCAAGTTGATGACCAAGCTATTATGCGCCAAAAGGAAAGGCTGTATTCTTTGGCGGCGTGTGGAAAAACAAAACAGTACCTCGGAAATGAATTCAGCATAGAACAGATTCAACAGATGTCGCCGCAAGACATTGTAAAGTATCACAACAGGTATGAAGCGCAACTGGGGTCAAGAATGGTCAAAAGTGTCGGACAAACTGTTCTTAGTTTGTACACTAAACTAGTTAGTAGATTTGTGCCCATTGATTCTGAACAAGATTTTATGTATGATTTAACGCAGGATCCAGTTTTAACAAAGTCATTAGAGTCTCTAGGATGTGATCTATATTACAGATTTGGAACATTATTGTCGCCAGTAATTATGGGGTTAATTACGTTTAATCATATAGATTTTATTTCCCTTAAAAATGACCGAGCAGAATCAGAAACGTTGATGGAGAAAGTGACCCGTGAAAAGAATCCTGGGCGCGTTGAAGCAGGGAAAAAATTAGCAGAGTGGAACAAAAAAAGAAAATTAGAGTTACAACATATAACTCATAATGAAAAAACACCAGTTGTGCCAGAGCCACAACAAGAACAAGTTGTTTCAAGTCCCGCAACATCATCATGGATTATTTGGATTAAAAGAGTTGGCATTTTTGGCGTCATTGCTGTTGGTGGGGGTGGTTATTACGTTTATAAAACATATAAAGAAAGACAGCAAAAACCAAAGCAGCCCAAAAAATCACAGCCACTAAATACAAAATCTGAACAAAAAAGAATACCAGAACTGCCAACAACAAAATCTCATTTTGATCCATTTGATATGCAGTAATATTTCAAGAACTTAATAAATAATTATAAGTGACTTGAATAAGAACTTGATAACGACTTGATGACGACTTGATGAAAACTTAAATAAGAACTTGATAAGAACTTGATGACGACTTGATAAGAACTTAATGACGACTTGATAAGAACTTAATGACGACTTGATGACGACTTGTTAAGAACTTGAATAAGTACTTGAATAAGTACTTGAATAAGAACTTGTTAAGAACTTGATGATGACTTGTTAAGAACTTGATGTTGACTTGTTAAGAACTTAAATAAGAACTTGAATAAAAACTTGTTAAGAACTTAAATAAGAACTTGAATAAGAACGTGATGCCGACTTGAATAAGAACCTAGAACGACTTAATGACGATTTTTTTTCATAAAGGATAAAACACAATTAATTGTTACATTCTTTTCCGGGGAGACAACTCCTCTTCACTTCTGAAGGGTTTGCTGCCTTTATGTAGTACTCTACTAATTCTAGGTCACGGCTTACCCAACTGCATAATTGCCGAGTCGAAGCGTCGCACTGTTTGCTGGTTCGTGTCGAGTTACACATAACGGAGTAAGGGCGTCGTTTACTGCAGGCCGTCACGCGGCATTGTATAAATTTAGGCGGCTAAATTCCCCACCGGCGTCGTTTAGTGCAGGCGTTAGCCGTCACGCGGCATTGTATAAATTTAGGCGGCTAAATTCCCCACCAGAGAACTATAAAATAGGCATTCTGGGTAATCCGGTGGAGCAGCAGCGAAACCGGCTTTAGCCGGTTGGAGCTGGGCGGAGCCGGATGAGCCAGAATGCCTATTTTATAGTTCTCTAAGGTTATACCCCAGATCGCAATTTTAGTTTGTTGCATAACAGTATGAATTTCATCTACAGCGAAAATCATCTAATAAACACAAACCACCTTCCCTCATTTGAAATAATGGTCAGCCACCAGTCTGTGCCGATTTATTTTGTTCACGTCTCAGGTTTTTATCAGGGATTTAACCTTCATCTCACCACCCTGGTGAAGGGGGTGAGGAGGGGATAGTGGTGGTGATGGTGGTGTTCGTGGTAATGGCTTTAAGCCAAGTACAATCGTGTCCATCGGAAAAGTCAAACCATAATGAACACTAAACGAGTGTCAGCTGTCCGTCAGGGTCAAACGGGTATGGACCCTACCGTTTGTACTTAGAACTTCAGCTTTAGCGCGCAGACACGCCCGCGTGCACACACACACACATACATACACACACACACGCGCGCGCGCGCGCGCGTGCACATACACACACGCGCGCGCGCGCGCGCGCGTGCGCATGCACGCACGCTCGCAGGTGCATACGCACGCACAAACGCACACACCCACACGCACGCGCGCACGCACACCCACACCCACGGACGCACCCACGCACGCGCACGCACGCATGCACGCACGCTCGCACGTACGCATACACACACACACACACACACACACACACACACACACACACACACACACACACACACACTCACACTAAAGAAGAAATCTTTGTCGAGGATTAATAAAG
>JAMYXO010009072.1:0-10114 GCA_033310375.1 Conus canariensis
CCCCTGTGCAAAAAGAAATCTTTGGGGCAATCCCTGCAGAAATTACAACTATAACCTTAACAACACCTCAAGAAACCCTTCCTAGATCTCCCGGCTTCATTTTAAACATGTTTTTTCTAGCACGCTATAACCAATACTAAGGCCGCTAATTACAGCAGAATGGTAAATCGATTGAAATCTTTTTTTTCACTCATCTTTTTTTTAACAAAAAAAATAATTAAAATAATCATAATACGAAACTGTCATGTCCTTTTTTAATCAAATAATCTTTTTTGTTAAACAAAAAAAAAGGCCGCAACTCCTTGCAATCTTCTATTTTTCCCCTACGTTGGGGGGTTTTTTTTCCTAGAAAACATTTTGCAGGGTTTTGAATAGACAAACCCCAACGTAGGCACTGCAAATTTAAACCCACGTTAAACTCATGTTTTTTAAAAAGAAATTATATTATTTTTAAAGGGGCTTTTAAAAATGGATTTGTGACAAACTATTAAAGTGTGAGGAGCGGAAAACCTCCCCAAAAGAAAATAATATACTTTTTCTGGCCGCGGTAAAAAAACAAACATTTTTTAGGCGTTGAACTAAGATCAAAAATTTCAGCAATTGTCACATCAACTTGAGAATTTACCCAGTCAGGCAACAAAGGACAAAAATGGTTAGATCTTTGGGTCAACAATATTAGTTTATACTAAGTTGAAAAAGATGGCGCCGGTTGATTCAAAAAAAGTTTTAAAATATACTTATCAAAAAGATCCTTTTTTAAAAAGTCTTTAAGTCTCGGGATGACATGTTTAAAATTTTGGGACTTGCATGTCCATTCATCATGGGATTAAAATTCTTTTTAATCATATTAATTTTAATCATATTAATTTTAATCGCAATAAAAAAAAAAAGCGATTCAGGAGAAGAAACTCCGCAGGAGCAAAAATGCCCACAATGAGTGCCCCACAAAAAGAGTTCCCCCACAATTTGAACTAGGCGAGGGGGGCCAACAATATATGTTACTAAGTCTAAAAGTGCTGGGCGTGTTGAGGCGGCAAACTAGCAAAAGGAACAGACTGCAAAAACAAACCAACAGCAAAACAAAAATTATTAAAATAGAATACAACATTGCCGCCGCAACAAAAACAAATTTAAACAAAAACACAATCACAATCAAACGATAAATGTATTTTTTTTTTATTTGCTGCGGTTTTGTTGGGGGGGGTTTTTTAGATACAAAAATGCAAAACGCCATCCCTAGCGCAGAAAATTTAAACCCCCACATAAAAGAAAAGAACCAGCTTCGCAAAAAAATACAACCTCCTGCTGAACCCATTTTCTAGGGAATTTGTTTTAAAAAAAACTAAAAAAAGTACAATTAAAACTAATAAGACAAGAAAATTTAGTTTATAAAAAATATTTTAAGTTAAGAGCAGAAAAATTACAAGTCAATGCAATTTAAATGCAAAAAAAAAAAAAGTTCTTGAAAGTACTAGTTGGGTTTCTTAAGTAAGTTCTTGTTAAGTTTTTAAATAAGTACAGTTATTTTTTTAAGTTAAGTACAAGCCAAAAATCATCAGTTAATCTTTAAAATTCCCAATCCCTACACATATGAAAGCACGGGATTAACCAAGGTTTCCCGTTATTGTCAAAACTATGAAAATTTTTTTAACGCAGTTTGTTTACTTAGCAGATAAGCGCAATTAACGTTTTGTGATGAAATATTGTTTTTTAAAGAATTCTTGTATTTTGTGTGGTTTTATTTTTTTTGACAACTTCTTTACCTATCCCTTAGCTTTCTTTTTTACAGAACCGGGTACAACCAAAACATCTTGACCGCAGACCAAAAATATTCTTGTATAACCTCCCATTTAAGTTCATCCTTCATTTTCCAATCACTTCCTTGTTCACGGGAATGTAGAGCGAAACTTAGGGTATCACTGGTCGTACACCCATCACCCTTTTGCCCCTTTTATTTTCCCGTCCTTATAAAAACTCAGTTGGGATGTCCATAATAAAACACATGTCGTGTAAACGACATTTGATTCTGGGTACAGCGCTTTAAAATAGTCGTATAGAAAATTCAAAACATTTAAAAACTTTTTACAGCTCTCCGGGAAACCCGATAAACACCGGCTTAAATTTCCAACTTCACCTCAGTTTTTTCATCATAAAGCCAACCAGGCTGTCCTAAATATTCAAAGTCTTGGTAGTTAGGTTTTGAGGTCAGTTAATTGCTTGTTTTTTTCGTTTTTAACTAATCTTTTCATCTTTTTCGATTGTGTACGTTCTCCATGGTTTGCCAAAACAACTGTTGTTTTAAAACAGTTTAAAAAAATCTTTTTTTTGAAACGTCAGTGGCTTTATTCTAAGATTGGGTTTTTTTCTGAGTAGGGGGGTCCATAAAGGGGGCTTGGTCAAGGGAAATTATCTGTGAACACTGTCACTTTAACCCGTTCTTAAATAAAATTTGTAAAACCGGTAATGACAGACAATTTAATTTTGTTTAAAGAGGGGTTTGGCACAAGTTTGGCGGCTCGGCGGGCCATCTTTAAATTTTCTGCGGCTAAAGGGGGGAAAACTTATGAAGATCGGCAATTCTTTAGGATAACTAAGTCCACCCCTAAGATTTGCCTATTATTTCGGCGTAATGGATACAACTCAACACAGTATTGACATCTTAGGCCGTCATCATTTTTAAATTTTTTAAAGGGGATGCCTGGGTCATGGCCCACCCATACAATTGTTAGCAACAAATTTTTCAATAGTTTTAGGTTTTTGTTGGATCATAGCGTCTAAATACTTGTTGTTTTTTCTGCGGTAAGGATGACAGGCCATGCAATACCTCCCCTTAGACCTCTTCAATCATCTGGAGTGGCCAGAACAGAAATTTAAAAGTAACTGAATTTTGTAGACTTTAAGAATGCATCCCAAAAAGGCCCCAAGGCCAGAGATATACTTTTATAACTAGGCCAATGTTTCATCCAAGTAGACGTAATTCTGAAAGACTCTGCCAAAAAACCCAAAAAACGTCAGCCATAAAATATTGACGTGATAATCCCCATCGTCCTTACATGTAATTCTGCCCAGGCTTTCTGGGCGTTTTTCATAGTCAGCATCAATATGCCTCGCCTCTAAACGGTTTGTAAAAGTTTTCCTTTGGCTGGCAGGCTGCTCATCAAACCCCTCCCCAAAAGAGCCCCCCTGATTCAAAAGGATAAATTTTTTAGGAATAAAGTGGATTAAATTTTTTTTATGTGGTTATCTTGGGCAGAGATTCTGTAATTTAAAACTAACTCCCCACAATCTGGGCAGAGTCAAAAAGGATAAACATCAAAAAGAAGGTCATGTACTTTTTTTTAAGACTTCCCAATGCGGGGAAAACCCCTTTATTTTAGAAGTCACGCTTGAAAGATAAAGGGAATCGTAGCCCCCCAAAAATTTAAAGAAAAAAAAAAAATAGGCATTTTCCATGCTTGGGGGGATCAACCTTTAAGTTGAAGATTACAGCCGTTAGCCAGCCCCTCTAAATTTTTCCAGTAATGTGATCAGGCCCCTTTTACAAGCATCGCCTGAAGTTCTCGTTGCTATCCAACAGGGGTAGGGGTTTAAAAAACGGCTCTTATCTTCCGGGGTCATTAAATCCCTGAAAGGTTCAGCTGATTAGAGAACTATTGCCGAAATGCTTCATCGCTCTAAAAATTGATTATGCTTTGGGCCCTGAAAATCCAGCTGGTGTGTCGGCCATCTATCAACAGCAACAAATGCATAAGAACAATCGATGGGGGACAATAAGGTTTTTTTTTTTTCTTTTTTGAGGGCCGTAGTACTGTGGGAAAGTTTGACTCGAATTTTCGCAAAACTACGAAAGGCTCATTTCATTTTTCGTACATTCAAAAAACTAATTTTAAGACCCTGTTTGGGGCATAAGAAGTTCGGTTTTAAGTCTTCAAAACTTTACAATGTTTCTTATTTTGTCCGCCGCCTCAAAAGATGGGATTCGGGGACCAAAACACCTTCTACAAAGCCTTGTTTAGCTGGATTGTTTGTATATAAGTCAGAAGTCTGGCTAATTTTCTAATTAATACAAAAATGGCTCTTGAACCGTCTTAAAACAGATCAAGTCTACAGATTTTCAAGTGAATTGCCTAAAGGGGGCTTCGGAAAACCCTTATAGGCGTAAAATGTCTACCACAGACCAAGTGTAAACGCTTACATTTTTGGTTTGTTTTGTTCTTCAAACTGAGATATATTTCTATGCTCATGGGAATCAAGTTATCAAAGTTCGGCTATTTTTAACTCCCAAATAATTAGATACCTGTCTGGGTGTTTTTTAACAGGTTTGTGTGCCAAAACGCACCACATAAAACAAATTATCTAAATTTGTAATTTTAAGGCTGCTGTTAAGAACTAACTCTCTCGGAGAGGGATTAAAATTGCCGACCATATAATAGAACTTTGCTTTTCCAATATAAATTTTTTAAGGACTTTCCTTTAGTCCAGCTGGGGAAACCGCGCGTTTTTCCTTTTTAAACCCGCATGTCAAACTGTGTAAAGCATGTAATCAGCCCAGCCAGGTGAAAAGTTGTGATAGCTGATTACTTTTTCTGTATAGTTAAAAACCCAGCTTCATCATATCATCGGGGGCCATATATTTAATCAGAAATTTAACATCCTTTTACTGGCGGTTAATTTGAAGGAGACGGGGTTTTTAAAGAGAAGCAGTGTCCCCTTTTC
Organism: Conus canariensis; assembly: GCA_033310375.1. Classification (NCBI taxonomy): domain Eukaryota; kingdom Metazoa; phylum Mollusca; class Gastropoda; order Neogastropoda; family Conidae; genus Conus; species Conus canariensis. The sequence continues at coordinate 4,717 of JAMYXO010009072.1, forward strand.
AAAAACTTTATAGGATTAAAAATGTCCATGTCTAAATCAAGGTCTTTTTTGTTTAATGCTTTGTTACTCCTTTCCCAAACTGTACTTTTTGGAAGGTATATTTTTAAACTCGGGCTCACTTTGCGGGGGTTTATTTTTAACCCATAATATTTCGTAAAAAAAAAATAAATGTAAATAAAAGTAAGTAAACGGGCTTTTTATTTTTTCTCCCAAGCGTTGCAACACTTCAAGACACGTTAACCTTACAAAACCCTGCCAAACTTAAACTTTTTCTGAACACTACGTCAATTTCACACTTTTAAATGCTTCGTCAAATAGTTCACTAAGATCTTTTTTTATATTGTTTTTCATCAAACTCAAACCCCAAAACACTAAAATCAATGTTTTAATACTTTTATTTTTCGTCAAATAGTTCATTTTCAATTCTTTAAATCAGATTCCGAGTTTTGGCAGCCATTTTTAAAAATAAATAAATTTAAAAAAAAATGTAAATGTAAATTCGCATTGTTTTTTATTCACGTCTTTTCTAATCGCAAAGCCCCGATCTCTTAAAGTGAATAGCTACTCCTTCAGGGGTGGTAGAAACATCAGATTAGCATTTTTAGGGGGCCATATTATCAACTAAAAGGCAAAGCAACTTATAACTGGTTGGGGGAAGAATCGGATTTTACAACGGCTTCCACTACGGGGTTCTCGTATATTAAAAATTTTAAAAAGATCATAATTAATTTTTCAAACATGCCCCTTAAATCTTCTCTATCAGCCCCCCACCCCCTCCCCCTCCCAAATTTTCTGTATATATTTTAAAAAGTCTGTAGCTACTTCGGGCTTCATTTTTATTCCAGAATAAAACGACAATTTAAAAAAAAATTTTAAATACCGTTCTCTTTTTTGGGGGGCAAAAGAAATCAATAACAGGTACGATTTAGTGCCGCCGCTGCACGCTTTTGCTTGGGCCGCCCACGGCGCTTTAACGGACTCTAGTGGAGCGATCACGCCACAAACGCACCAGAAAAAATCTATTTGTCGCAATGCGCAATTTGTCGTGCATGCGCCGGGAAATTTCGTCATCTCTCACTGACGTCGGCAGAAGGGCCCTGCTCCTACTGTTTGGCTGTTTTATTTTAACAAGGCCTTATACATCTACCATAGGGAGAGGATATGTGTGCCAGGCTACTCCATAAAAAAATGCTCCAAAAAACAATGAAAATTGTCTACTACTGGCGAAAAAAGCCGCATAAAAGCTCGGCTACAGCATTTTTAAACTGCTGTAACCTGCCAAAGCCAGTTGCAACCCCGGTTGGGAAAAAGAGGAGCACAGAGCTTTCTTACAAAGCGTGGGGCCTATTTTACAGGGCTGGCAATTAGGTCAGCGCTCTTACAAAAGCGTTCAACCAAGAGATGGGGGGGGTTTAAAAGGGTTTGCATATGAAACACCCGACCTGTGGTTGCGCATAAAATGGAAAAATTTTAACGATTCAAAAAAAAGGGTCATAGGGCAGATGACCATGCTGAAGGCACTCTGTCACTCTTTATTGGGGGATTTAAATATCAGTTAGGGGTTTTTACAAGTCTAACTTGGAAGCCGTATGATCCATCTACGCAATTGTTTAAATTGCGAAGCCCAAAATTGGGTTAAAAAAACGCCCCTACTTTGTGGGTAGCCTTCATTATATTTAAAAGGTTTCTTTTTTAAATATTTTTAAAAATATTAAAAAAAAGATGTACACTATAAAACCCAAAGCAAAAAGCGGTGTTTCTTAGCGTACCCAAATTTACTAATTGGAGCGGGAGTTGTAGGATTGCCCTTAGAAAAATTTTGGTTTTAAATTTAATTGGGTTAACATATCTGAAGGAGCTCAAAAAAACGGGGTTTAATGTTGATGAAGAAAAAGGGCAACAAATAACCATATACAAATACCAAAGGGTTTATTACAACTTTTGTTCTTTAAAAGAAACTTAACAATCGGGCATATTCTAACAATAACGAGGCAAACCTTAAATTACTAAAATTTTCCACAGAGGAAAGAAAGATACACTTTCCCAAGGGGCCTAGCTAAAATCTTGGGGCACAAATTTATAAATTTAGCCAAGAAAGGCATCTATCAATTTGAAGGTAAAAAACCATCTAAATTTTTCTGTGAATCCAATGCTGTAGTCCATTTACAACAGTTTAAAAAAAAATCAAATTTTGTTTAATGGAAATCCCTACATTTCTAAAGCGCACCGTAAATTTAAAGGGGGGTTTTGGGGATTATCACTATACAGGTTTGATGGAACACCCAATTTTTAAAGAATTAATTTGAGGGGGCAAAAATTTTAAATAGATTTTTAAAAAATAACTAATCAAACGGAAAAGTTAGTTGTTTTTCTGACTTATTAATATGCGGAAGTAGAAGAACATATTAAAAAGTAAAAGGGGCAAAGTCCCCAACGTTGATAGCGGGGGAGAAAGGGCAATAGTGGGTTTCATATCACCACGGGCTTATTTTGCACGAAACCCCCCCCATTTAATGTACGATTACGTCAATTTTGGGGTTTTTTGGGGGTGTAATTTTGTTAAAAAACGGTTTTTAATTTTGGCCCAAAACAGCATTAAGGACGTGATTTGTAGTAAAAAGGGGGGGGGTTTCGTGCAAAAAAGATTGGTGGGATAAACCTACATATTGACTTTCCCTCTCAATGTTTTCCTCCTATAAATACTTCATGGCCCCAGTGAAAAAAACAAAAAAAAAACACAAAAATGGGCTCCAACATGGGCATTTTTTTAGGGGCTCGTTTTTTGGGCGAATAATTTACAATGCAAACTCCTGCCAACTTTGCCTCTGAATTTTTGTGGCCAAAAACACCCTAAGACACAACACAGACCCCTTTTAAATTTTTCCCCAACAGAAAATTTCACATCAAGCTCTGTACTCTTAAAATTAAACTTTCTCCAAACAAAAAAAAGCAACGAAGGGAGCCCAAACGCAGCGTCTCTTCTTTTTCAAACCTTAAAAACCATCTGCCTTTTAAAGAAAGACTTTTCCAGGGGGTTTAGGATGTTGTTGGGGTCGAAGGCATGCTTCACACTCGCATGGCGGGGACACATTCAGGTCCCCCCCCTTCACCAGCAGTTTTCGTTTTCCAATGCCCACCCCAAAGCTCCCCTGGCAGGTCCCCTGCAGTTTCATTGCCAGGCTGCCAACACACGGACAAGCACCCCTTAGTTTTTACCTTCTGCCTGACAACCCTTTGGGGCACAAAAAAAACATTGAAAAGACCGAAAATAACAGTAACTAGAATTTAGAAAAGAAAAAAAACAACAAAAAAAAAAACACAACCACCTAATAACAAAAACAAAAATTAGTAATAAAAGGAACTCTCTGTAAGTTTATCTCAAAATTTTGTCCAACAATTCACTGTGTTTTTGGGGCAAACCCAAATATTTATTTCCTTCTCCCTGTACTCTGCTTTCACCTCCTCTTTTTTCCATTTCAAGTAAGCAGGCATGGGGAAGGCACTGCCACTATCCACCAAGCTCACAACCCCCCCTATTCCCCACTCCCTTTCATGCCCAACACCCCCCCTCCTATCTCTGGGTATCGTCAGTGCCAACTATTGTGGGTTTAATCCCCTAAAAAAAAAAAATCGGACCACTGACTATAAATTTGCATGTGTGTATAATTCTGTGTGTGGGTGTGTGTGTGTGTGTGTGTGTGTGTGTGTGGTTTTGTTGTGGGGGGTGTGCGCGGACTTGGGGAAAGTGTTGGTGTTGTTTTGCATACACAGTGCTAGAGCATGTGCGTGAATAAAAGGGGGTGTGTGTGTGTTGGTTTGTGGTAGGTGATGTTGAAATCGGTAGTGGATGTGTGGGGGGTTTACGAGTACTATGCCTTATTGTGCGCATGCCGTGCCTGACATATCAGCCTTTGTGCCCTACCTTGCATGCATGCAGATACTTGCACATGCAAGAGTAAGGGACAAGGTAAAAAATTTGTAAGCTCCAGTTCAAGGACAGATAAGAAAAGTCACTTGTCTTTTTTGAAATGTGCATTAAAAAGCACTTGCGTTACACTCTGTTGTTTGTTAGTGTTTTGCTTGTTTTCTGCAATGCTGCTGTCTCAGAATTTGGTTTCCCCCAAAGTTTTTAGTAATTGTACTCCTGTTTCTTGGAAAAGCCCTTTTTCCTGTCATTACACATTAGTATTCCTTGTATTCATACCTTTTCCCTATCACACTATCATCATTATAAATTCATATTCAATAATAAATCTTATAACTACTTTTTTGCTTTATTTTTTTTTCCAGCTTGAATGTCTTTCCCCGGGATTCGAATATTTTTCATCTTTCTTTTTTCCATACGTACAGTCTACTGTCACAAGATCTAATTTAATATAAGATTTTTTTAAATTTCAAAACCTTGCTGTATCACTGCAAATGCAAGTAGTTTGAAAATCAATCATTGCATGGCAATGCACATTTAAAACAACACAGAACCCACTTTCTTTACAATCAACCATCTCTACAAAAAAAAAATACACTCAGTACTTCAAAGGGCATTCCTTACATATTTAAAAAAACCCAAAGCAAGAAAGCAAAAAAGGGGTGCAAAAACACAATACTTAAGTCCAACAAAAAAAAAAAAATGTCAAAGAGAAGAAAAACAAAACCTTTCATGCTAAGGCAAAGGTGCCACATAAGAAGGAGAGCACACTTTTTTGTAAGTCATGCTTCTCACTAACAATCAACCCCCATTGTTAAAACTGCAGCAGAACCACTCCCAAATGACTTCCAAAGGGCCCCGAAAAACGAATCTTTTAAAAAACAGAAGCTTTTTTTTGAGATATAAATCTACCAAAGACACCAAAAAAGTTCCAGAAAAAAACAGGGTTTAATGATAGAGGGCCCAAGTTGGAAAACAAACCAATTAGACAAAAATTTTCTGGAAAAAGAAGATTTGGGGGTTTACATTTTGTGACTTTAATTTTATATAGACAGTAAGACAGAGAGAAAGAGAGAGAAAGTGTGCACATACGCAAGAGAGAGAGAGAGGGGGGGGGGGGGGGGGGGGGGGGGGGGGGGGAGAGGGAAAGAGAGAGAGAAAATTCAACAAAAAAACGTTTTTAAAACAAGGGGGCCTCATTTGGGGGCAAAAAAATAGTACAGACTGGGAGGGAACGCAGAGAGAGAGAAAAAGAGAGAGAGAGAGAGAGAGGAGAGAGAGAGAAGAGAGAGAAAATTTCCACAAAAAAACAAAACAAAATTTTTGTACAAAAATGTTAGAAAAAAAATTTTTAAAGGAGGGGTTGTTATTTTGACATAATCTTGGAGAAAGAGAGAGAGAGAGAGAGAGAGAGAGAGAGAGAGAGAAAGAGAAGAGAGAGAGAGAAATATTCAACAAAAAAGTTTTAAAAAA
>JAMYXO010009073.1:0-10114 GCA_033310375.1 Conus canariensis
TAAAAAAGAAGGGGAATTGAACAATCCAAGCTCTTAAATCTTGCAAGCCTCTTGGGGTTTTGGTCTTGTTAGAAAATTTAACAACAAACCCCATAATGAACTTCCAAAATTATTCTTCATTTTTCTTTCACACTTGGGGTTTGGGGTCATCATAACTAATGTGTTTAAAAAAACCATCACCACAAAAGGTAAAAAAAAAAACATTGAAAAACCAACCCCCAAAACCAAAAAAAAGAACTCAAATAACTGACTACAAAAGGCCACAAAATGGGGACTGGGCTAAAAAAGGCCACACCACAGAGGGAAAAAGCACACCAAAACTGAAAAATACCCCAGGTCCCAAGAAACCCACCCCACGAACCAGGCAGAAGATCAGGACCCACCAGCCAGTAAATCCCTTATATTACTGACAAAATTTTGGGGTCACCCCACACACACCACACACACACACACACACACGGCAAAAACCCCAAAATTTCAAAAAAACACAACCACACACACCCACCACAGACACATGACACACACACTCCCACACACCCACAACACAACACAAAAACCACCACATGCAAAAGCACCACACACACACACCATGCACAACCACACAAACACCAACACCCAAACACACACACACATTTAAAAAACCCACCATGCACAACCTGCTCTCTCTCTTCCTCTCTCCTTCACCACACACACAACACACCATGCAAAAACACCACACACACCACCCACACTCACTAAAACAACACACCACACACCACCCCCACAAAAAACAATCCAGAAATCCATACTGAAATTCCCAGTTTACCTTACCGGGGTCACCCTAAAGAAGGTAAATTTGGTATCACACTGGCCTTGCCATCTAAACTTTCTGACTGACGGGGCCACACCCTCTCCGCCACCCCCTCCACTACCCTTCCCGTTTCCTAAACCCCCCCCCCTTCCCTATCCCCCCCCCCGACCTCTCACGAAAGGGGGGGGGGCACCGACAACAGGAATTGGCTCTCCTATCAACACCAACCCGTAGAAAGGGGTTTTGATTTTGATCACTTTTTTCCCCCCCGAAAACCCGCTTCATTCCATTCTTTGAATCTTTTGTCATCGCTTTCACGGGCTCGGATAACTTTTTGTCACTTAAAAAGCATAGTTTGTTTGAAAACCCGCCCTTTCAACGCCCCTTCGACCCCATCTTCAACCAAAAGATCGGCCGAACCTTGCCAAAATTATCGGTCCGAACAGAACCAGCCTCGTCGCGACCCGTAAAAAGGGAAAAAACCGTCCTTTTTGGGCCCTGAAAATGGGGTTTTTAACCATTTTTTTCTCCTTGCTTTCCCCCTTTTAAATCGCCAATTTTTTTGATGAAATTATCTCGAACGCCGTTGACCCAACACACACTTTTTCCCAAACCTCACGAACCCGTTCGGGAAGGGGAACAACGGGTTAATGTCTCCAGCCAAATATTTTTGCTGGCCCGCATCCTTTAGACAAAAAAATCACCGGAAGATTTAGAAGGGGCCTAAACCGACCCCCCAAACCTTCCGTGCGAACATTTTAGCTACCCAATTTGGGGCAACGTATGTATGCATGGGAAAAAAGGGGGATGGAGGCGCTCAAATTTATAAAGAACATCACACTCCTTGACTACATGGGGATCAGTGTAATCATTTTTAATGAGCCAAGACTGCACCACTAATTTTTCCGTTCCTTCTCACCTTGCGCTTTTTCTGATAACTTTTCGATCACTCATTGCAAACCCCCCTGATTTTTTTCCCAAATTTTTCAGTTGGGGGTTAAGTGATTTATTGCTTTCCCGTTCATCCACTCAAAACCATTACTTTTTATTTTTCAGGGGTCCCAACCACCCCCACTGGTTTTTATTTTAAAAACTTGGCCACGCAGCTTTTGATTTTGCTCATGTTTTTTTCCCAAACCCAATGCTATGCAGACATTATGCTACTGAATTTTTAAGCCATGTAAACAAAAGCTAAAAAAAAAACAAAAAACAAACTGAACTTATAAATTAAGGACTGTAATCTTTTTTAACATCACTGGTGATAATATTTATTCAAAATCACCCATTTTTTTTTTTTTTAACGGGGAATTTTAAAAATGTTTTAAGTACTTGGCATAACATTTTCAGTTGTTTTAACCTAATCTTTTTTTTCATATTTGGGTCTTTTTGAAAAATTAATTATAAACTTGTATTAAAAGGAAGGCCACAAAAGGTCGGGGCAAGACAAATTTTCTTCAGCCCCCCCCCCAGGTTTTGCCCTAATCCCCCGGGGACCTAAAGTCCCTCGGACCCCCCCTTTTTCGTACCGGTTTTTTTTGCCCCCACCCCTGCATTCCCCTTCACAGACAGCAACATTCATCGTGCACCTCCCACACCACAACTATACACCAACCATCTCACGTTTTTTCATTACCCATTTTTCTTATTAATGTGGAATTGTAACCACAAAAACATAAAAATAGCAAAAAATATTTAAACAAAATTACATAAACAAATCTGATTCGCTCTCTTTGAAAACCCCCCCCCCCCCCCCCCAAAAAACCCCCCCCCAAACCTTTTCCCCCCAAATTTTTAACCCTTTTTTACATTTAAACACAACAACCCCAAAAAAACTTTTTAAAACTCTATGGGAGGGTGGGCCATCAATCAAGAAAAACCTTTTTTATCTCCAAAAAAAAAATTAAGATGGCCTAAAAACGACAAATCACGTATCACCCCACCCATCCCTCCACCCCAATTTCACCAAATAATACACTACAACACACAATAAAACAAACTTTTCTGAAACCGGGTCTTTTTTTAAATTTTTGTTACGATTTAGGAGTTTAGTAAGAAAGGGAGATTTTTGGGGCTTTTACGATGTGGGCATAAAAACTTTTCGCAGAGTCCATGAAAACCCTTTCAGAGATGTCCCCCCTACGGGGTCTTTGAGTTTTTGAGAGAGATTAACATTTTTCATCTATTAAATTTACGGGAAAAAAAATTTTTTAAAAAGTTTTGGGCTTTGAAAGATTAATTTAAAGGATGTTGGGAAATTTTTTTTTTTTTATGACTTGGAGTTGATTTTTGTGGTGACGCCCGTGTGGGCCCTTTGCGGGGTGGGTATAACAAAATTACATTACCTTACCTTAGTAAGGTAAGGAATGTTGCTTTTAGCCCCTCGACCCCAAAGGGGCCTTTTCGGGCTGTCGCTTTTGAAGTCAAAACCCAATCTTCATTCACCAACTCTTTAAAATACATCTTCTAAAAACACACCTGAAATTTTGTTAAAAAAATCTTTACACTGTAAAATCTCAGACCCGATGAAAATGTTAATCTCTTTAAAAAAATTCAAAGATCACATCAGTGGAACATCTGTGAACAAGGTTTCAGGGAATCTTTTAAAAATGAAAACCCCAAATCATGCCAGCCCCTAACATTAAAAGAATATGCTTCTTTGTGAGGGGTAATGGTAAAAACAATAGCCAGGTGCACCAGCATAAAACCTTTTTTCTTTTTTGCAACCCCAGGGGTTGATAAGGGGAATTTTTTTGGGTTTGGGCAGATTGGAAAATTTGATCTGTATTGTATTCCATCCCCTCCCAAGGCTCTACATTATTAATTTTTCGGTTTTGGGTTTTTTGGGGGGATAAATATGTTAGACTGTCACACTGCGCAAAATGCAGCCTCCTCAGCCCGCTTAAATCCTGCACACGAATTCTTCAAACAACCAAACCCTACAAAAAACTCTTTTTCTCCCCTCCTCTCCGGGAAAATTTACTAAACAAAAAACTTTTTCAAACAATACAACGGGTTTGTTTTTCCAATTTACAATTTCTTTCCTCCACACCATGGGGACAAACATCACAATCCACAGGTGGCCCAAAATTTCATCTCATTTTCATACTATCTCACAAAAAATTTTTTCGGGGGTTTCTCCTCCTCACTGAGAAAATTGTATACTTTTTCAAAGAAAAATAAAAAGATTTTAAATAAGAAATTCAACGGTTTCTCGGGGGAACAATTAAAAACTTGGGGTCAACAGACAAATGTTTTGTTTTCCACGACTGGTGAGTGTCTTCTACACCATTTCCCCCCTGAACGATTATGCTGCCGTACCTTAGCCCAAAATTTGGCGACGCCTCTTCGCCTAACGGGGTGCTGCCACAGCACGGGGAAGGGGCTGAAACCAATAAAGCCCCTGAAATTAATCTATTTAAAAACTGAAAAAGATAAATTTTTTTCCCCTTTTTTCCTTTTTTCTTAATTTTTTCTCTTTTTCTCCCCCCATTTTCTATCCTCCCCGGGTAAGGAAATTCAGGGGGAACTCGTTTTTTCAAACAACCTTTCCGGTAGTGCCCCCAAGCCATCCCCTTCCTATATTTTTCTTTTTTCCTCCTGCCTCACATTCATATTACCCAAAACTCACCATTACCAGCCCTTGTTGCTGACCAAGGACAACCGTCTCCTTAACCAAATAACCCCTACCTAAGCCACCAGGCCCCAAATCCCTTTTCACCACGTGAATTATTTTTCTTTTACCTTTTTCTTTTCCCTACCTAAAATGCTTTATAAAAATAAGGGCATACCGGGGAACCACATTCGCCATGTGGGCTACATCACTGATATGACATTTTCCCTGTTTGGCATTTTTCCCCAAATGAGCCATTTCATTCCCCCCATCCGCATGACAGGGAACCCAAGCCAAAACAGTTTTGTGACCTTCCCTTTCAAACAAAGTAAAAAGTTGGGGAAAAAAAAAGTTAAAGTTCGGGATAAAGGGGGTTAGGGACAGCTATCCCTTTCAAACTACAATAAATCAACAAAACAAAAGCCCTTTGTTGTAGTTTGAGAATTATCTTTAGTGTTTGAGAAGGGAACAAAACTTTTTTTGGTTCTATTTGTTTTTGGAATCTTCTCCTTTTTTTTTTTTTTTTTATAAAAACAGAGAAGTGGGGAGCAATTTCACGTTTTTTTTTGGGGACGGCACCCATACAATTTACTGCTTTTTTGTTTTTCCAAAATCTTTCCCGCAGTTTTCACCGCTCTGAAAAATTTTTTGTTTTTCTGCTAAAATTTTCCCAAAACCACTTAAAAAAGCCAAGGACAAACTGTTCAGAAAACAATGATAAAACATTTTTAAAATTTTTTTTTAACAGGAAAACCCAAAATTTTCGGACAGGGTTTTAGTTTGGGCATTTTGTGAAATCATTTGAGTTTTTTGCAAAAAATGAAAAAAAGAATCTCCCTTTCTTTCTTCCCTCTCGTCTCCCGTCTGTCTGCTGTCTCCCCTCTCTCTCCAAAACCACAAAACCGCGCGCCCACAAAACACAAAACCAACACCCACCACACACACACACACACACACCTACCTGTTTCTCCCTTCCTTCTAACTACCCCTTTTGCCTTTTTTTCTCCATCCTTTTATTCCTTCTTCTTTTTCCCTTTTTCCCCCTTTTTCCCCCCATTCCCATACCCCCCCCCTTTTCCCATACCATACCTTTCTCTAAAAAGGGAAGTAGATCAGTGACTTACGGGGGCCCCCAAATTCGTGAGAAAACTGTCTTCCTTGCGGAAGGGGAAGGGCACCAACGTCTTTTTATAAATTTACTTTGAACGGAAAAACCACAAATTCCTGCAAAAAGAAAATCAAAAATGAACATGAAATCGATTTATCGGGGGAACTGCCCTGAGACAGCAGGGGGAAAGGGAATTATCGGAAAAAGCTTGAAAACAATGATGTGTGTTTACAAATTAATTGAACACAAAAAAAAAGATGTTATTAAGTTTTTTTCCTAACGCACACATTCACGTTGGGATGGAATCATTCTCCATTCGTTGCTGTTTCCATCGCTTTTCGGTAATCTTTAAAAAAAAAGGGGGAAATCACCGTTTAAATCCCCCCTTTCAAAGAAATGTTCGTATGCAGTCATGAAACGGTAATAATTTACTAAATATTCTTTGCTATGTATTTTTGGCCTAATGAAGATGGACACTTACAAAAAAGGGTTCTGAATGCACAGGACTGGCCCCAGGGGAATGGCGTGAAAGCAAGATATTCCAAATTTCTTACACTTCGCCAGATTTTTTTTCCATCATCCATTCTTGTGACTGTGGGTCCCCCCCATGTCTTTGACAAGGGCCACGACACTTTATATGGGGAATTTCCTGGAACCTCAGAACATACCTTTAAAAATAAATATAGCGGGGAATTTTCAAAATTTTTTTTCTTTTTTTGTCCACTACCGTTTTTCAATACGGTAAAGTGCTACCCCGCAACTCACCTTTCTCCCCAAAACTTTTGCTCTCAATTAGAACTGCAAAATCTCAAGAATATAATCTGATTTTAAACATCATCGCTTCATCCCAAATTTTCAAGTATAAGGTCTGACACTGACCAATCCATTTCTGCTGTCCTCAAAAACCTGTATTGTTTTAAGGGCCGGGGACTGTTCTCTCACAGATTTTTTTCACATCCTTAGGAAACAGAATCTTGATAAACATCGCCCCATTTTACAAAACACAACCAATTCCTAAAAGTACCTTTTGGAATTTCAAACCTTCCGTGATGTTCTCTTTCGATATTTTTAAAAAAGGGCTACGCTCCCCATTTCTTTTTCAATCACCAGTTTGGAAATACAAAAAATCCTGAAAACTTGCCCTTGGGGGTTTTGAAGGGGATATTTACTGTTTTTGGTGGAAAAACCATTTCTTGTCACCTTTCTTGGGGGAAAAGTCCAAAAATTTTCCCCTTTAGTTTTCCTACATTTAAACATTCTTTTCTCTAAAAAAACGTCGGTTACTTTATTTAATAAACAAGAAAATCACATATTTGCATGTCTTCTACTGCCTGGGCAATAGACCCAAAAGCTTCCAAAAATATACTTGATAATGATGGTCAACTGTAAGGGGTGTAATCCGTGTTTTGGATTTTCTGGCAAAATTTTCACCCAAAAATTTTTTTCCCATGCCTGTTTTTTTCAAAGGGGGACAAGATAATTTTTTCTTGTTTTTTTTCCCAAAAGTTCCCCCAAAAAACCCCAATTTTTTGGGGCCCCCATCAAGTCATAACCCCCGGGGCGTTAAAACACATTTTGACTTCACTTACCATCGATTATCGAACAGACTACATGTCTTGGGCTGATGTGACACTTTTTTTCCAAATGAAACACACTACAAATTATGTCATGATTTTGACTCATAAACTAGAAACTGAGGGTAGGGTTTTGCATTTTCTTCCGTGATTTTTTTTCCTGAAGGAAATTTTTTTTACTGAAGGACTGGGGAAACGCCAAAATAAAAGCTAAAGAAAAAGTAGCAGTCCCCATTTTCTTTCTTAAAACCTTTGGGATTCAATCCCGGGCCCCTGCCAAGGGCTTGTTTTTTTAAAACCATTTTTTTTTTGAGATAATGAAATTAGGGGATGTGAACTTTGGGGTTATCCATGGGGAAATTATTGGGGAAAAGAAAATGAAAATGCTGGTCTGTAATTGATGGGGGAAACCGATAGAAATTCTACAAGATTGTGCTTTGCAACTAAAGTTCAAAAATTTCTGTTTTAACTTAACATGTACCGTGGGTTTGCGCAATGAAACCGCTGGACGAAAAAAATTCAAATCCTTTTCAGATTTGGGTTTTTTTGAGGCCAAATTGTTTCTCCAACCCCCGGGATGGTTTTTGATGGGGGGGAAGTTGAACAAAACGTCATAAACTTTTTTAAATTTTTCCCAAAATTTAACTTTAAAGGTCAATTTTGGGGCCCTTCTTAAGATTTGCATAAAACGTGAAGTTTAGGGATTGTAAGTTTAAGACGTTCCTTTCAAGTTCACAATCCAACCATTATTTTTTTCCATTTTTATTTTTGAGGGTTCGCCAGCACCTCCCCTCAGGGGGGGTGGAAAAGTCTGTGGCCCAAATTTTTGGGGGTACAGAAGACGTTGCAAAAACATTACAAGACTGGGTCATCAAAAATTGCTGAAAAAAAAAGGTCTTGAGCAACGACTAAATCACAATTTTTCAAACCCTAAAGAAAAAAAAAAAAGCTTGAGGATTGATCCCCTGACTCGGTTTGGGGTTTTCCCTGGACCCACTTGGGGGCCAACGCGGCTCTTGGACTCTGAAAAATTTTTCAGGCCTTTTCCACTTTCTAGGGTTTATGTCTGATAAAGGACATAAAGAGTGTTTTTTGTTCCATTACAGGGAATTTCTTAACAATACGGCTTCTTTCATTGTGTTTTTCAAACTCCACAATTTTTCAGCCCACTGTTATAAATTTTATCACCGACACACTTTTTAAAAAATCTTGGGGGTTGGGCTTCAAAAATCTATCTAGCAGGGAATACAGAGAAAAAGCACAAGGCCTGTTTAGGGGAGGCTCGGGGAAAGTTGGGTTAGTAGAAAAAATATTTAAAATTTCCGGTGTGGGCCCGTGTGTGAAACGGTGACACTCATGCCCTGGGCTTTGTCTTAAGCATAAGACACTGGAACGATTTTTTCCTTGGTCTTCCATTGAAACCCTGGGCTGTACTATATAAAAACTTTGGGGATTTTTGGCCCTTCTGTTGACTTGTGAGGTGAAGATTCTGGACAAACATCCATGGTTTGTCTGTGCCATTTAGTGTAATACTGTGACAATCATGCCCTGGGTGTCTGTCCATGATGAAAAAGACTTTGAAATTGTGCTAGGGTTTTCTGTACCATGAGGGGAAGATTTGTGACAATTGGCAAGGGTGTGTCGTACCAGTGATTGAAACTTTGTGACAAATTTGCTAGGGTTGTCTTAGCCATGAGTGGAAACGGGAAAATTTTGTGCTATGGTTTTCTGTCCCCATGATGTGAAACTTGTACAATTTTTGCAAGGGTCAGTCTGGTCATGATGTAAAGTTTTACTCTTCTTCGAAGCCTATTATTGAAAACGTGACTGTTGTCCGTAAGGGAAGACAGTAAAAATTTCCCTTTTTTGGATCCGGGTTTTGTGAAACAATGTGAGGGTCCCCCCCGGGCTGAGAGTCGAAAAAACTGAAATTTTTCCCTGATCTGAACCTGTTCATGTGATTGTGAAACCTTTGACAATTGCCTTGGGTCTGTACCTTGTACAGGGATGTGGGGGCACGTGACATTGGCCCGGGTTTGTAGGCTGTGATGTAATGAAAAAGACAGTCTCCCCTATCTGTAGGATGGGAGTATAATAACCGGGGCCATGTGCTCTTGTCTGTCGCCTCTGGGGTGAAACACTGAAAAATTTGTTTTTGGGTCTGTAACCTTTGATAAATTCTGCATCGTTACATATATATTGCAGGTCCACCTTTTTTTAACCATGGGGTTTTGGTATTTTAGGTTTAGAGGGAAAAAAAGGGGCCCCATTTTCAATTTTTGTCATGGAGATTTTAACCATCACTGGCCTGAAACCTTGTGCAGAAATTTATTGCACAGTCTGTCTTGCCAATCACAGCAAACCTAATAGCAACCAAAGGGCACCGACTGTGATTTCAAAGAATTTTTATTCATGAAAAGCCCCCTAAAATTCTGGGAAGGTCAACGGGTTCTAGTTTTCTTTTCGCCAAAGATTCAGGGAAAGCGCATAAGCCCTCTTTACATCGGACTACCCCGGGAAATTTCATCACAAAGGAAGTCTTATCAAAAATACTTCATTTTGAATTCCGACATTTTTGCATGTGTCATAGCCTTGGGGCCCCCGACCCTTTCTTCATCCCTCCTCCCCCTTTCCCTTTCTTTTCTCCAGAAAAAAAAAAATGTTATCCATCAAAAAAGGACTGCCTTGGGGGTTTTTTTTGAGTTCTTTTTTTATCGTTAAATCAGACAGTTTTTTACTTTCAGATCCTGAAAGGCTTAAGGGGGCGATGGGTGAATTTAGTTTCTGCCTATCAAATAAAGTGACCTAGCTCATGTTTTTTTCATTCTTTCACGGGTACAGGGACACGGGTACACACACAAATCCCTTTTTCGGTCGGCTGGCTTAAGCAACATTTTCTTATCTTATCTTACTTAAAATGGGTGTACCACACTTTGAGTGCACTTATTCTCCCCTGGAAATTTTCCCTGCCATTCTTAAGGCCCTTTGAAATTTTTTTTCAAACCAAATAATAAAAGGAAAAAGGAAAAAAA
>JAMYXO010009074.1:0-10113 GCA_033310375.1 Conus canariensis
GCGCGCCCCCGGTTTTTTAAATGTGCGTGCATCGTGGGTTTTGGGGGGTGGGGATTTGTGCTTTTGTGGGGGGTGTGTGTGTGGTGGTGTTTTGTGTGTTTGGGGGGGGTGTGTGTGTGTTTTTGTGTGTGGGGGGTTTGTGGGGGGTTTTTTGTGTGTTTTTGTATGTGTGTTGTGGCCCGCCCAACACAGAGGTAGCGTCCCTTTTTTCCCCGGGTTATTTGAAGAGAGAGGAGAGAGAAAAAGAGAGAGAGAGAGAAGAGAAAGAAAAGAGAAGACAGACAGACAAAACAAAACAAAACAGACTGACGACTGACTGACGACAGACAAAACAACAGAGAGAAGAGAAAGAGGACAGGAATAAGAAGAAGAGAGGACAGAAACAAAAAACAGAGAGACAAGAGAGAAACAGAGAGAAAAAAAAGGGGGGAGAGAAAAAGAGAGAGACAAGAGAAACACAGAGAGAGGGGGGGAAAGAGAGAGAGAGGGGGAAAGAGAGAGAGAAGAGAGACAAGAGAGAGAATGAAATTCCCCTGATCACAAAACACAGAAGGTTGAAAAAATTTAAACCCGGGTGCCCCCCAATAAACACAAACCAATCACAGGAGACAGCAGACCCCCACACAGCCCCCCCAGACCCGACACACCACGCCCACATACACCCACACACAACCAACAATACACAAACACAAAAAACACACCACACACACCCACACACCCCCCAAAAACCCCCCCGCGGCGCCACACACCCCAAACACACACACACACACCACACCCCACACACACACACACACAAACAAACACGAGGCACCACCACCAGTACACACAAGACACACCTACACACACACACCACACACCCCAAACACCACACACACCACACACACACCCCCCCACAAACACACACACAACACCAAAACCCCCACACCCCAAACACAAACACACACACACACCCCACCACAAAAACACACACCCCACAACCCCAAACCAAAACACCCCAAAACACATGCACATGAAAAGGGCCCATGCACAAGGCGTGCAAAACAAACGCAAAACAACAGACGTTTTTAAACACAACACACCCCACACAAAAACAAAAAAAAAACACACACACACACACAAAACCCCCCAACACACACAAAAAAGTTACTGGGGGCCACTAACCCTAACTGAGATGAATCCGGGTGGATCCAAACTCTAAAATGAAAAACCCACTTCTGTAAGCCCAACATTGAATGTATTATACTGAAAAAAATTTTTTCCCACACTGACGTCCCCGGCACTTTTGTATCCCCCCAAAATTTTTTCCCTGCAGTTTTTAAAACCCATTTCCCAAAACCCCAGCTTTTTGTGTTTCGCTCCCCAGGGGAAAAATTTCGGGAAAAAACCAAAAAAAAAAAAAGGAAAAACGATTCCCCCCAGCTTTCCCGGGGTTTGTCTTTTTGGGACGGGGGGGCCCCGCATTTGGCACTTAAAACATTCAGTTTTAGTAAATGAAAAAAAATTTTTAAAAAAAGCTATATTTTTCAAAAATAAATCTGCTGAAAAAAATTCGAAAAGAGGGAGAGAGAAAAGAGAAGAGAGAAGAGAAAAGGGGGGGGGAAAAGACAGACAGACAGACAGACAGACAAAAAAAAGAAAGAGAGAAATTTTAGAGAAAGAAAAGATGGGAATGAGGGAACTATGGAGAGGGCCCCCCAAACATACAAAAACAGAAAGAGAAGAAAAAGAAGAAGAGAGAGAGAGAGAGAAAAAGAGAAAAGAAGGAGTTTTAAGCTTTTTTTACGAAATGGAAAAGAAATGTTGTGTGGGGTGTTTTTGTTTTTTGTGTGTTGTTGTGTGTGTGTGTTTTTTTTGTTGGGGTTTTTTTGTGGTGTGCAAATGTGGTTTTATATATTAAAAGAAAAATCACGCAAGAAAAAGCAAACAAGCAATTTTTTTTTCCCCAACTTTTCGGCCGGGGCTTGCTCAGGGACTTTTTATTTTGGGGACTACTAAAAAAAAAAAAACCTTTAAAATCCTACAAGAAAAATAAAAAACCCCCTTTAAATCCATAAAAAAATAAAAAACCCTTTAAACCCCTACTAAAAAAATAAACAATCCTTAACCCCTCTGAGAAAAAAAACAATCCTTAATCCACTAAGAAAAAAAAAAATTTCCTTAACCCACAAAAAAAATAAAAAAACCTTAAACCCCCACTAAGAAAAAAAAAAAAACCTTACTCTGCGTTTTTTTGGGTTAAAAAATCAGGAATACGATGGCGGGGCCCCCTCAACAAAGAAAAAAAAATTTTAAAAATTAAAAAATGACCATGTAAACTTGCACCCGTAAAAACCCCTAACCAATCCCCCCCCTAAACCTCCCCAAACACCAACAGACCCCACACACACAACACCTCACACTCAAAATACCATTCCCAACACCACACACCCCCCACAAAAACACACACACACCCCAAACACCCCACAACCAAAACCAAACAACGCCCCAAAACCGCGCAACCGCTATGGGAAAAAAAAAATCCATGTATATAAAAAAGCAAAAAAAAAAAAATCGGGGGAAAAGATGCAACAATTTTTTGCATAAACTTTTTGAGAAAAAAAGAAGAAAGAAGAAAAAAGAAATCAAGAAACAAAAACAACAAAAACAACAACAAAAACAACAACAAAATGAAAAAAGTCAAGAGGAGGGGGGGGAAAAACCTGTGGGGTTTTAAAAAAACAGATATTCCGGCTCAAAGAAAACCTAACAAACCAAAAACATCCCTACATTCTGAAAGGAAAAAGAAAAAAAAATAAAGGAAAATTTGGGATTGTAAAATTTTTGGCGAGTTTGTGACCTCATGTTTTGGCGTTGTGTGTGTGTTGTGTGTGTGTTGTGTGTGTTGGTGTGTGGGGGGGGGGTGTTGTTTGATGGGGGGAAAGGGGGGGGGGGGGGGGTTTAAAAAATTAAAGGTTTTCGGGGCTTAAAAATTTTTTGCTTAGTTTTTTTCCCTTTTTTGGGCCCTTTTTTCGTCCCTCTTCCCTTTTTCCCCCCCCCTCTCTGTTCTCTCTCCTTTTTCCCCCCCCCTCCCCCTTTCTCTCTCTTTTGGTGGGCTGCTCCCCGCCCGACGATCGCGCTCTCGAGTCTCCTTTTCACCTTCACTTTCCCGTTTTCTAACTCACATGCCTCTTCCTTCCCCTTTGGGTTTTTTTTTGTCTGCCCCCCCTTTTTTTGTTATCATCTTCCCCTGTTTCCCCATCTCATCCCCAGTCATTTATATAATAGTTCATTTTCCCCCCTATGTTTAAAAATTTTTGACAGCAGATTGAGAATGCTTGAAATGATTTAATTGGGGGGGGGGGGGGGGGGGGGGGGGTGGGGGGAGCGGGGGGGGGAGGGCGGGGGGGGGGGGGGGGTTGGGAGTGTGCGGATGGGGGGGGGTGGGAGAGAGAAGAGAAAGAGTGTGTGGGGGTTTGGGGGGCGGGGCACCCCACGGGTTTTAGTGGTGTTGTGTGTTGTGGGTGTGGGGGGGTTGTGGTGTGTTGTGTGTTGTTGTGTGTGGGTGTTGGGGTCTGGGGTTAAAGTTTGGGAAAGGATTTTTATAATTTTTAAAAGGTAATTTTTTTCATTACAAAACCCATTGGAAAAGGTTCAAAGATTTTTTTTTAGGGGCCGGGTTTAAAACCCAAAACGGGGGTTTTTTTGGTTTTTTTTTTTTTTGGTTTTTTTAATTTCCCGGGAAAAAAATTTTTTTCCCCTTGGGGAGGGGGGTTTTAATTTAAAACGTCAAAAGTCTAAGTCTACCTTTTCGGGCTCTTCTTTAAAAAATTTTTGCGGGGGGAAGGGGCGTGCTGTTTTGAAAAAAACGCAACATCTATTTTAATTTTGCACTTTTTTCAAACTGAACACTAAACCCTTTGACCCACAACATCCCGCTAAACCATGAAATCCACCATGGGGGGCTCAACATCCCCTCACCACGCACTGCCCCCCTTTGGGGGGGAAAAAACATCCCGCCACCACTGCACTCCCAAACCAATGACAGGCTCAACACCCCGCTCACCACTGACAGCCACCGGACAGGGTCCCCCCCGCTCCCACTGACACTCCCCCCAACCGCGGGTTTTTCCCAAACCGGTGCATTTTTTTTGGCCCCTTCCCTTTTTGTTACCCATGACAAAAATTCTTCCCCGGGGGGCCGGGGCCACCCCCTTTGGGGGGACTTTTTTATTTGGGGTTGGGCATGGGGGAAAAATTGCTTTTTTCCGGGCAAAAACAATTTTCCAAATTTCACTTTGTTTTTTTTCCCCCTTCAGACCTTCCCTTTTTTCCCCAGATAAAGGGAAAAGGGCCCCAATTTTTTGGGGGTTCGCACACGAGAAGAAAAATCCTCTCCCAAATTTCGCTCCTTTCAATTTCCTTTTTTTTTTAAAAAAAATAACGTGTCCTTAAAAAAAAACGGGGGCTTTTCAGAACCTTTTGGGGGAATTACCTTACCCTCCCGAACTCATCAAGGGGGTGTTTTTTTAAACCAAAATTGATCTTTTATACTCATTCTTTTTCCCTTTTCGCACGTTCCCAATTCTTTTCTGATCTTTAAAACCTAGTTAAATTGTTGGGTTTTGTTTTTTCCTCTAAGTCGCCCTTTTTTTTTAGTTAAATTTGGGTTAAATTCTTCATTGGGTCATTTTTCCCTTTTTGGCAAATTTTGAATTTTTTTTCCCCCAAAAGTCTCCCCCTTTCGCCCTCAGTTTTTTCCAAAAACCTTTTTTGTAACGCTGCGAACTGGCTTTGGGGGTTTGGACATTTCCCCTCCAATCCTTTTTTTTTTCTAATTTCTTAAAGGAAATTCATTGACGTCAACATACCCTGTGCCCTTTTTGGGGGGTTTGGGGGGGGGAGGGTTGTCCCCCCCCCCCAAAATTCCCCGGGGGCAAAAGCTCTGTCGGTCCCGCTGACCCTGGGGTCCTAAACCCCCCGAGGGGGGTTGAAAAAGTCCGCCCCGGGGTCCTGGTTCTGTTTCCAAACGTCTCCAAAAACGAAAAAGGGGAAACCCCCCCCCAAAAACTAAGGTTGGGGGGCAGGCCAAGGCTATACCGTCCTTGCATCCGTGTCAACGGGCCCGCAAGGGCCCCTTTTTCCTTTTCCTACGATTTAAAGCGAAGAAAAGGGGGCAACCGGCCCCAAATCGCCCCTAAAAGCAAGTGCTCTGAAGGCATATACTGGGTTGGGGGACTCGTAAAAATGAAAGGTACTTTGTAAAAATCCGCTCAAAAAAAAAAGGAAACTACAAAACCCCTCAATGCAGACCCCTCGACTGAAACGCAGTTCACAATCCCAGCCCAAAGAAGAGAAAGGGGGGAGAAAGAGGGAAAAAAAAGAAGAAGAGACAGACAACAACAAAAAGAAAAAACAACAGACAGAGAAGGGGGAAAAAAAAACAAAACGAGACAAAACAACCCAAAAGAGAAGAGAGGAGAAAAAGGAAAGAGAAAGGAAAGGGGAGAAGATTTAAAAAGAAGGCCCCGACAACAAACCCCCAAAAAAAAGAGAGAAGAGAAGAGAGAGAAGGAAGAAGGGGGGGGAGAGAGAAGGGGGTGACAAGGGGAATTTTTCCCCAAGGGGAAAAAACCCTTTACAAAGACCAAGTATCCCTTTTTTTTTGTATTTTTTTAAAAAAAACAAACCCACAAAATTCCCCATTTATATTGGGGGAAAAAAAAATGGGGCCCCTTTTTTAAAAAAAAAAATTTTTTTTTTGGGGGGGAAAAAAAGGAAAATTTTTTAAAAAGTACATGATCAGTATAAACTTGTGGTTTGGGGTTGGGAAAAGTTTGGGACTGTTTTTTTATTTTCCCTACGGTATGAAAAATTTTTTTTTATTAATCCTATAAGCCCCTGGGGGAAAAGGGCAAGATTGTCCGGCTAAAGTTTTTTCAACAGCTGAGCAAACACTGAGGGGGTTTCTGGAACTGCTTGCATTTGTCCTGGAACTGCACTTCGTCCATTGAAGACTTTTTACCCTGTCTTGCCTGCCGCCTACCACCCCAAAACACCTACAACGACAGGGGGGCACATTTTCCATCCTACAACTCCAATAGCTGTTTTTGGTTTTTTGGGGGTTTTTTTTTTGTCTTTTTGGTAATCCCGGGCTAATACATAAAAAAAACCCAAACGACGCCGGGAAAAAACAAAAGGGGCCCATTCTGAGGAATGGACGGGTTTAAAAAAAAATAAAAATTATTTCAAAGTGAGAAAACTGAGGGGGAAATTTTAAAAACGATTTTCAAAAAAAAAAAAAATTTTCCCCTAAAAAAAAAGGGGGCAAACAAAAAAACAAACTTCACCGATCGTTTTAAACTTCCCCATTTTTTAAAAGTAGGGTTTCCCCCGATAGGAGCGTGTGCAGTATGCGTGCGGGGGGTGTGGTGTGTTGTGGGGTGGGGGGTGTTGGTGTGGGGGCCGGGGGCTCGCCGATGTGATTGGGTTTTGGTTAAAGATTTTGGGTTTAAAAGTTCCGGGGGAGTAAAAAATTTTGGGTAGTGGGGGGTGGGAAATGGGGCATACAGTATTCTTTCACCCCTTTTTAATTTTTGAAAATGGAAGGGAAGCGGGAGGTTTTTTTACCCCTTTGGTTCCCCCTTTTGTTCTTTGGGTTTTCCCCGAGAGGGGGGGGGGTATGGGGTTTTGTTGTGTTGTCAATCTGGAGTTTTTGGAAAAAGTGTTTTGGGGCACGACAATAAAATACCTTGGTCGGGGTGTCAGCTCTGGGGGGGAACACGCTCTAAACCAAATTTCTTTTTGTTTTGTGGGGGGAGAAAGATTTTCGCTTGTTTCCCCGCCCGGGGGGAATTTTTGGGGGGAGCTTCACTTCGGTCCCTGGTGTTGGGTGGGGTTTGGGGCGACCCCCTTTAGGGGGGGGGCAGCCCGTAGTTTGAAAGTGTTTTTCGGGTCATAGTAGGCCCGGGGCCCCTTTTCGGGTTTGGGGGCCCTTTGGGCCCCTGTGTGAGTCGGGTCGCCTTGTTTAAAGCCACTGTCCCATTGCAAATTGGGGTTTACGTCTTTTATTCCGGGTTTGGGGGAAACGGGTGGGTTTTGTTTTTTTTTTATTTTTTCTTTTTGGTCTTGTTTTAAAGGCGATTGAAACTTATTTTCTCATTTTTGGGGTTTTGTTTTTGGTTTCTTTTCGAAATACTGGTTGCTGGTATGATGTTTTTTTGGGTTTCCCCGGTTGAAATTTGTTTTCACCTTTTTTTTTTTACCTCTTTTGGGTATATTTTTTAAATAGGAAACATATGGTTCCTGTTTTTGTTTGGGCAGGGGCATTTTGGTTTACAAGGGGGTTTTAAAAAAATTTTAACCGGGGGGGGGGGTGAGTTTTTTTTTTTGGGGGTTGTTTTTTAAAATTTTCCGGGTTAAAAAAAGGGGGTTAAAAGGGGTTTTTAAAATTTGGTTGAGGATCATAATATGAGGGGGGTGGGAAATGTTCTGCGTAATAAAATGGGGGGGTTTGATTTTGTGCTCAAAAAAATTGAAAATTTGGATTCTTTGAAATTGATTAACGAGGGGTTGACCTGCCTTTTTGGGAAAAATCTTTTTCTGTTAGTAAGGAAAGCCAATTTGTATCAGGGTTTTTAACTGGGAAACGGTCAAATTTTTTAAATTTATATTGGTGTCTTTTCACTTCGTTACGAGGGGGGTTTCTCGACGCGGGTGTCGTGCGCGTGGGGACTGAAATGGGTGACGTACGCATTTTTTCGGAAGTGATCCATTGGGTTTAAATTTTTTTTTTTTAAAAAAAATGATCTCACCTGCGGAGTATGTGTTTGTTTCAGAATAGGGGGAGAAAGATGTCTTAGGTGGGGGGGACAGTCCCATTTTGAATTTTAGTAAAAAGAGAGAAAAGGGGAAGGGGAAATTTTAAAAAGGGGTAGCTTTGCATTGATTAAAAAAAAAGGGGTGATGTCAGCATGTAAATTGGGATGGGAAAGGGGGTTTGGTTTTTTTTAACAAGGTTTAACCATTGGGGGTTTTTTACAAAATGAAAAAGATGAGGGCCGGATGGAAAAATTTTTGGGGAACAAATCTTTTTGGGTTTTTATAATATTTTAATTGCAGTGCAAAGAAGGGGAAGAAAAAAGAAGGATTGGGGGGCTGCGACCGATTTCCCTTTTGTAAATTTCTGGAACGGGGAACCGCAAAAAAAATTTTTTTAAAAATTTTTTTTTCCCCCTTTAGATGTGTATTTTAGGTTATGTGTGGAAAACATTTCCTTGTGAAATTTTTGGGCCCCCAATTATTTATAATTTTCCCCCGGGGGGGGCCCATGGGGGCCCTGGGGGGTCGCTTAGATTGGTTTTTTCCCGAGAATTTTGGGGGGGATTCATAATTTCATATGTAATTCGTGGATTGGGGCCAGGGGGGATGTTTACCGCTGTTGTAATTGGCAGGGGAAAGGGGTTTTAACCCAAAAGGGGGAATGGGTTGGGGAAAAAAGTTTTGAAATTCAAGGGTCACTCTCATGCCCGAGGGGAAGAGGCAAAAGGGGAAAGGAGAGGGAAAACTTTACCCAAGGGCCATGGCCTTATGACCCGGGTAGACAAACTACAGTAGTGGCCTCATTTTTTCAGCATAAATGTTTTTCCGCCCGGGGGGGGCCCAAAACCACCCAGTCACTGCCGCGTCCCGGGGGGTGAGGGGGGCTTTCCAGGCCCTTTTTTTTTCCCCGGGGGGGGGGAGCCCCCCCGGCCGGGTCCTCTGTGGGGCAGCTTCCTCCGGTGCCGGTAAAATCTTCCGGGATTTTTCCCCCGGGACTGGGTTTCCCCGGCCCTGTTCGGGCCTTTTTTGTGAGGGGGGGCTGCACGGGGCCCTTTTTCACCCTTTGGGGTTCCCCGGGGGGCCTTCGAGGAGGGGGGCCCCACGAGCCCCGGACCCCCTCGAGAGGGCTCCCCGTTTTGTACTTGGGTGGTGCCCATCGCAAAGGGGGGTCAGACCGCGGGGGGCCCCGGGGGGCCCGGGGGCCAAAGGGCCTTTTGGGGGGGTTTTTGGGCCCCCCCGGGGGGGCCACGGACGTGCCGGGGGGGGGGTTTCCCGGGGGGGCAGCCTGTAGGGGCCATAAGCGCCGAGGGGGGGGGCCTTCCGGCCGGGGGGGGTTTTTTTCCCCTGTTTTTTTGGTAAAGGGGGGTACTTTTGGGGGGAGGGTAGGGGGGTTTTTACTCCTTTTCCTTTTTTCTAGTGGCCGGGACAGTGTAGGGTACTTGCGTTTCCTCCCCCTTTGGGACGCCCGACAGTTTGGTATGGTCCCGGGTTTTAAAAAGGGGGGGTGGTCCCGGGGGAAAAGGGTTTTGGGGGGGACGGTTTTTAAGGGGGAAAATTTTTGTCCCTTTGTGAAACCTTTTCCCCAGAGTTAGTCACCACGGTGCGGGGGGGGCCTGTTTCCCCCCCCACAGGAAACCGCAAAAAGGGGGTTTTTTAGGGTTTGGGGCTTCCAGGGCAAAAAATAAGTAGGGGGAGTCAACGGAATTGGGGTTCTTTTTTGCAGTTTTGGAGTTTCGTGGTGGGGGGCCCGATGGTGTTGAAAAAAGAACGGCGTGAAATTTTAAAAAGATTTGGGTTTTTGGGGTTGTCTGGCCTAGTGGTTTATAGGGGGGAAAAGGGGGGGAGGGCCGTCCGGTTAGCGACCGTGACACTTTGGGGGAGATGCGGGGTTTTTGGGTTCTGGGTGGGGATGGGAGCTAGGGGAGTAGGGGGGGCCGTGGTGTTGTGAAAAGTAAATTGGGGGGTTTTTTTTGGGGGCGTACCTTACCCGGGAGGTGGTGCTTTTTTCCCTTTCACATAGGGGCTCCCCCATGGCCCGGGGAGGCACTTGTGTTGGTGTATGGTTGGCCTACCGTTGAGGGGTATGAATGGGCAATAAACATTGAAGGGGTTTTGGAAGGTATGATTAACCGTACAGTGTAGGTGAGGGCCGGAGGTACCAGGTGTCTTTTGTGTCCCTTTCAGGGGTATCCCCCTGAGAGGGAGAGTGGGTACCCAGCCCTGATGTGCACGGTGTGCCGGATACCGTGGATTAAGGGGAATAAACCCAGGGGGGGGCTGTGTGTGGAACCGAGGGGGGCGCAGGTTTTGGGGGGC
>JAMYXO010009075.1:0-10113 GCA_033310375.1 Conus canariensis
ACAGACACAGAAAAAACACCACACACCAACACACACACACACACATCCGCGCGCGCACACAAAACCAAACCCCCCGCACGCCGCACCACGCACGCACAACACACACACACACACACAACACAACACACAAAAACCCACAAAACACACACACATACACAACACCACAAGGGAGGGAGGGGGTATTTTCCCAAATATTTTACCATCTTGGCCATAACGGATTTCTTTCCTCTTTATTTTTCCTGGAGTGCACTCTTTAAGCTGCTTTTGGTTGTTCCCCAAAGTCATTGACCCGTTGTTTGGCCAAGGGAAGAGGCAGCGGGTTGAGGGACTTGAAGATTTGGGAAGGAGGAGGGGGACGGGCCCCCCCCCCTTCCCCCCCTTTTCCTTCACACCCACCACACACACCACACACACACCACAACCACCACCATACCACGCACTCACGCACGCCGCACGCACATGTTCTTCAATGATAGATAGATAGAAGATGGATATATGTTTTAATAGACAATATAATTAGGATTTTGATGAGAACACATGTAATAACAATTGGTGGATTCCCGTTTATCACAAAAAAAAGGGCCTCCCAGAAATTTGTAAATAAAACTAACAAAGTACAAAAAAAGGTTCCTTCTATGATTTTACATGGAGTTTAAAAAGATGCATGGCTCGGTTTCCTTGTTGTTTAAAAAAACTTAGTTCATGGTGATTTGCATCTAAATATGGGAATCATCGGGATTCACCTTGGAATTTTTGTCTTCTTTTTAAACCACTCTATTGGTTCAGTGTGTCTTGCTCTTTTAAAAACACATCGGGATCTTGTTTGGCTTCATGTGTGATCTTGTCATAACTATGACTCATCGCATCCTATTGGGTTCATGTGTGATCTTGCATCTTAACTTAACATCGACATCTCATTGGCTTATGTGTGATCTTGCTCTATAACTAGACTCATCGCTCTGTTGTGGCAAGGCCCTGGAGCTTTCTTTGGAGGAGGGAGAATACTGGCTTCTACGCCTGCTTTGTTGTTGTTGTTTTTTTTTTGACGTGAAGTGGTAACTCAAGCCTCACCAGGGTGACAAATTAGACAAAAACCTCAGGTCTTGCTTCCAACTGCCCCCATGCCTCGAAGATGCTGAATCTGGGTTGAGTTTTTTTCATGAGCCGAAAGCTGACAGTCTAGGGGTAACATCTCCCGATCCATACCCATTAGCCTGCAAAAATACCCTTTTGCCTGTCTAGTCCGGAGTGGATTTTTGATACGCCACCTGATTGTGTGTGAAGATTTACACACCACTGTGGGTTTTCCTTATGGGGGTTTTAACAAAGCTTTTCATGCTTATTTAGGGATATTTTTTTTTGGACAAACAATCGGGTTTTTTTGGGTTTAAAAAAATTTCACACAAAATCTCGATGAACAAAACTATACGCTTCCTTTCAGGTTATCGATTTTAACCTAAATGGGGTTAGGTTTTTTAACAAAAAAAAAATTCCCCCCACATGTTTTGGGGTAGCAAAGAAGTTTTTAAAAAATTTAAAACACTGCACTAGCACTGAGGATGTCTAGTATAAAGTGCCTATTCCCCCCTTTTCCCAAAACCCCCTGTTTACCCGGGCCCAAGTTTTTTGATACCCGTGGGTTGCCCGGGAAACTTTGAGACACACGCCCGGAGATGGATTGCTTACGGGAAAAGATTCCGAAGTATCTCAGTCTTTTTCACTGGACTCATCTTTTTAATTCGAGTTGAAGACCCTCAACAAACTGAAAAAAAAATAATCCTTCAGTGAGGGTGCTTTAGTGGGGTTTCGAACCACGACCACCTCCACCACTTTTGGAGACAACCATTGCCCTGTCAAAAAATTGGGACCAGCCTGAAAAAAAACGAAACAATGATAGGATAAAGTAATTTTTAATTAGGCGAATTAAATGATGCTTTTTATGTTTAAAAAAAAAAACCCAAAAATAATGCGCATATCTGATTTTGGGGGATGAACGTGCCGGCCAATGGCAGAGAGGCAAATCAAAATTTGTCTACCCCGAGTTGTTAGGGTACATTTTTTTATACATGGTATCTTCACTCGATCGTTTTCGTTGTTTTGTCTTATTCTACATTTTTTCTTTGTTTTTTGTTCTTCTTCAAATTTTTGGCGTGTTTTCTTCGGTTTTTTTTCTTGTTCTTTTTCTTTTTTCTTCTTCTTGTTCTTCTTCTTTTTTCATCTTTTTTTCTTCTCCCCCTCTCTTTCTCTCTCTCTCTCTCTCTCTTCTCTCTCCTCTTCTCTCTCTCTCTCTTGGCTCTCGCTCTTCTAATTCTTCTTCTTTTTTTTTCTTTCATTCCTTCATTTCTTCTTTCTTTCTTTTTTTCCTCTTTTTTTCATTTCCCTTCCCTTTTTCTTCCATCTTTCCTTCCTTTCCCTTTCCTTTCTTCCTTTCCCTTCCTTTTTTCCCTTTCCTTCTTTCTTTTCCTTTCTTTCTTCTTTTCTATAAATTTTTTGGGGGCGCAATTAATTCGACCCGAAATGATTCGGTCAATTTTGTTTTTTCGTCTGTTCTTTTGTCTCCTACCCTTTTTTTCTACCCCCCTGTTTCCCCTTACCCTACATTTTTCTTCTTTTTTGTAATGGTGATTCCACGATTAACTCTGGCCATTTAATTCGTTTCAGGATCAGTTTACGTCATGTCACTTAAAAGGTTAAAAATTCGAAGACGTGTTTTGGAATTTCAGGAACTCGTGATGTATCATGATTTCCTTTTTTTCTTTGTTATTTTCACCGGGGCCGCAAAATGTTTTCCCCCGTCTTACGGCATGTCTGTCGCCTGTCTGCGTGTCTGCGTTCTGTTGTCTGTCATCAAAATTATACAATTCCTATAAAACTGTTTTTAAACGAAACTTGGGGGAAAAGGGAAAATTTTGACCTAAGCACGAACCCATTGAATTTTGTAGGGACCCAGATCAGGGATTCCTTTCTTTCTTTATCTACCGGGCGATCTCCGCGGACATGCCCGATAACACATGGTTTTTTTTTTAGCCCGTTTTTTTACCCCGCCATTAAGGCGGCCAACTCCATTTTCGGGGAAGGGGCATGCTATGTGTAACGGTCACCATCCCCAACGGCCAACGGCCTTCTCTTCCGAAATTTGGGTGAGGGATTTTACGTGTGTGCAGATTTTTGTGCAGTTTCCCCACAAAACCTTTTTTTAAACGCCCGTTGAAGGACTGTATGGGGAAGGGGAGTCCAAACCAAATTTTTTTTAAATCAGAAAAATCCCCCCTGTACCGAAATTCGAACCCCCAACCCCAGGATCACGAGTCCGGCGCCTACCAACTGAGCTATTTTGGCCCCCAGATCAAGAATGGATCCAGACGTTTTTCTTCCACTGTCTTAAACTGGGAAAGGGGACTTTCCCCCTTGTACCTTCGTAAGTTTTGAAAGCAGTGCATGGATCTCATATGGGAAAAAAAAATGAAAAGATTTTATAATGTTTTGGGCATCTGTAAACTTGTTAAGCTAGTCTGGTTCCAGATCCCAAAATCCAGACCAGGGGAAAGTCCTTTCATAAAGGGGAAGGAGTTTGGGGGTGGGGGGGGGAGGAAAACCCCAGTGACAAAGTCCCATTCATAAAGGGGAAAGAGAGTTGGGGTGGGGGGGGGGGAAAAACCCAGTGAGAAAAGTGCATTCAAAAAGGGGGAAAAGAGATTTGGGGGGTGGGTGGGGGGGGGAACCCGTAGCAAAGTACCATTCATAAAGGGAAAGAGAGTGGGGGTGGGGGGGGGAGGGGAACTCTGGCAAAGTACCATTCCCAAAAAGGGGGAAAGAGAGTTGGGGGTAGGGTGGGGAGGGGGAACCCCGTGAGCAAAGTCCTTCAAAAAGGGGGAAAAGAATTTGGGGGGTGGGGTGGGTATTTAACCCAGGAGAAAAGTCCCATTCTAAAGGGGGAAGAGAGTTGGGGGTGGGGGGGGGAGGAAACCCGTGAGCAAAGTCCCATTCAAAAAGGGGGGAATTTTGGGGGTGGGGTGGGTATTTAAACCCCAGGAGCAAAGGCCTTTTTCGAAAGGGGGGAAGAGATTGGGGGTGGGTGGGTGTTTCCCCCATGAAAAGTGCCATTCAAAAGGGGGAAGAGAGTTGGGGGGGGTGGGGAGGAACCCAGGTGAAAAGTGCCATTCATAAAGGGGAAAAAGAGAGTTGGGGAAAAGGGTGGGGAGGGGAAACCCAGTGGCAAAGGGGCCATTCATAAAGGGGGGAAAAGATTTTGGGGTGGGGTTTGGGGGGAAACCCAGTGAGAAAAGTCCATTCAAAAAAAGGGGAAAAAAAGAGTTTGGGGATGGGGTGGGGAGGAGAACCCCATGAGCAAATTTTTTTCAAAAAGGGGGAAAGAGGTTGGGGGGTAGGGGGGGAGGAGCCCCAGTGAGCAAAGTGCCATTCAAAGGGGGAAAGAGAGTTGGGGGTGGGGTGGGGGGAGAACCCAGTGACAAAGTGCCATTAAAAAGGGGGAAAGAAGGGGGGGATGGGGTGGGGAGGGGAACCCAGTGAGAAAAGTCCCTTTCATAAAGGGGAAAAGAGTTGGGGTTGGGGTGGGGGGGAAAAAACCCCCAGGGGCAAAGTGCCATTCATAAAGGGGAAAGAGAGTTGGGGGTGGGTGGGGAGGGGGAACCCCCAGTGAGAAAAGTGCCATTCAAAAAGGGGGAAAGAGAGTTGGGGGTAGGGTGGGAGGGGGAACCCTGGCAAAGTGCCATTCATAAAGGGGAAGGATTTGGGGGGGTAGGTGGGAGGAAACCCAGGAAAAAAGTGCCATTCATAAAGGGAAGAGAGTTGGGGGTAGGGTGGGGGGGGGAAAAACCCAAAATGAGCAAAGTCCATTCATAAAGGGAAAAGATTTGGGGGGGGTAGGTGGGGAGGAAACCCCAGTGAGAAAATTTTGCCTTTCAAAAGGGGAAAAGAAGAGTTGGGGGTAGGGTGGGGGGGAAAGAACCCAGTGAGAAAAGTACCATTCAAAAGGGGAAGAATTTTTGGGGAAAGGGGGGGGGGGAAACCCGTGAGCAAAGTATTCAAAAAGGGGGAAAAAGGAGTTGGGGGGGTGGGGTGGGGAAAAACCCATGGCAAGTGCCATTCAAAAAGGGGAAAAAGAGAGTTGGGTGGGGTGGGGAGGGGAACCCAGGAGCAAAGTCCCAAATCATAAAGGGGGAAAGAATTGGGGTGGGGTGGGGAGAAAAACCCAGGGGAGAAAAGTCCTTCATAAAGGGGAAAGGGTTGGGGGGGGTGGGGGGGAAAAACCCCAGTGAGCAAAGTACCTTCAAAAGGGGAAAAGAATTGGGGGGTGGGGGGGGGGGAGAACCCCCAGTGACCAAAAGTGCCATTCAAAAAGGGGGGAAAAAGAGAGTTGGGGATGGGTGGGGAGGGGAAACCCCCTTGGAAAAAGTGCCATTCAAAAAAGGGGGAAAGAGAGTTGGGGTGGGTGGGGGAAAAACCCAGTGACAAAGTGCCATTCATAAAGGGGAAGAGAGTTGGGGGTGGGTGGGGAGGAACCCAGTGAGCAAAGTCCATTCATAAAGGGGAAAAGAGATTTGGGGTGGGTGGGGGGGGAGAACCCAGTGACAAAGTCCATTCAAAAGGGGGGAAAAGAGTTGGGGGGTGGGGGGGAAGGAGAACTGTTCTTTGGGAGAGGTTGGTTTTTTAGGCCACTTGTAAAATTGACTTTATTAACTGAAAAAGGGTTTTGGCGATTTCACAGACTAAATCATCAAATCCGCCGACCAGGCCCCCACATCCTCAGTCCTAAACATCAATGTCATAAAAAAACAAAAAAACATGAACACACAAACAGCAGCAGAAGACAAACAAAAAAAGACACTGCGAGCAAAAAAGTCACCACGGTTTAATTTTGAAATATCCGCGCAGATGGTTTTTTTGCCAAACGTATATAAAAAAACCCAAATTTTTTTTGGCTAATCGATTGGATTTTTAGGGGAAAAAGAATGCGTGCTGGAAAACCTTCCCTTTTCTGAAAAAGAGTTTTTGCAAGCCTGCGTCAGAAGAAAAGATTTGGTTTGAGAAGAAAGGCAAACTGTAATCCCAAACGACCTAAAAAATTTGATTCGACATTTAGCAAGGAAAGGTTGGGAATCTTCACATGATCCACGATCTTAGTTTGTCAGGCAGATTTGTTCCCGCCCCTCCCTGCCTGTCCCCTCGTCTCTCAAACACCCCGGGCTTTTCTTTAAACCCCCTGACCTTCTTTTGTTCCATTTCCCCCCCTCCCACTACATACACCTTTAAGAGGATTCGAACTGACGACCCCTCAGTCGCCCACTTTGGTACGACCAATGCTCTTCCCGAATGGGAACCAGAATGAAAAAAACCAAAACAATGATAGGATGAGTAAGATAATGATGTAATTTAGATGGATGTTTTTTTTTAAAAGTCTAAGAAAAATATTAGTACGATATCGATTTTTAGTGGATAAAAGTTGCTGAAACATTTTGGCAAGAGAGCAACCCCGAATTTTTCATCCCCCCGGATTTGTTTGGGTTTATTCTTTTAATAAACATGACTTCAGTTTTTGATCGTTTTCGCTATTCGGCCCATTCTACATTCCTTCGTCTTCTTTTCTTCTTCTGATTTTTTGTGCTTTTGTTTCTTCTTCTTCTTCTTCTCCTTTTTCTATTCTTTTTCTTCTTTTTCTTTTTCTTCTTCCTTCTTTTCTTTTTTTCTTTTTTTTTTCAATTTTTTCTTCTCTCAGTTCTTTTTCTTTTGTCCACGTTGTCCCTTTTTCTTTTTCTCCTTCTTCTTCTTCTTTTCCTTTTTTCTTCTTCTTTTCTTTTTTCTTCTTTTCTTTTCTCCCCCCCCTCCTCCCTTCTTCTTCTTCTTCTTCTCCTTCTCCTTCTTCTTCTTTTTCTTTCTTCTTCTTTTTTCTTTTCGTTTTTCCCTTCCCTTTCCTTCAATTTTTTCGTTTATTCTCCTTTTCCTGTTCTTTTTTAATTTGTACCTTTTTTCATTCATTCTTTTTTTTTTTCTTTCCTTTCTTCCCTTTCTTTTTTTCTTTCTGTATTTCTTAGTCTTGTCTTTTTTCTGTTCCCTCAGTAATTTTTTTTTTGGCGCAGGAATTCTGATCTGATCTGATTCTGAGTCCATTTTGCTTTTTTTCTGCGTCTTTTGTCGCCTGTTCCCTTTTTTTCAGCCTCTAGTTTTTCTCCTATTTCCCCCCAATTCTTCTTTTCCTGATAATTTGTAATTTCCCACGACAACTCGGCCCGATTTAATCCGTTTTGCGAGGTTAAGTCAGTTTGTTAATCGAGTCTCCCTTGGAAAAGTGTACGGAATTTCGGCACTTGTTCTGACGTCATGATTTCCTTCTGCTTTGTTATTTTCAAGGGATGCTACATTTTTTCATCCGCGTCTTATGCATGTCTTCTACTTCTTTTCTGTGTATCTGTCTGTCCATTGTCTGTCTTTTGTCTTCTGTCTGTCTGTCGCATCAAAATTATAAAAATACAAAAAAAACCCGAGTTCACGAAATTGGAAAAAGGTAAAATATTTCCCAAGGGGCAAACCATAGAATTTTAAAAACGGATCGAGATCAATAGCGGATCCACAATTTTTTTTCCTTTTTTTTAACATTACGAAATAGGGCCTTTTTTCGGAAATTTTTTAAATTGAAGGGATGGATCGAAGGAAAAAAATAATTTTTTTTTCAAAAATGTATTGACCCCTGAGTGGGTGAGAAGGCTGTTCCCTTTGGCAGAGGTTTTTTCATTTTTTTCGATGTCCATTTGTTAACATTTATGTTTGATTAGATTAAATAGGGATCGGCAATTTACAGGACTAGAATCATGAATCCGCGTAAAACTAGGCCTCTAATTCCCAAAACCCAAACATCAAGTCATACACGAAAAACATGAAAACACAAACAGGAGAAGACAACAAAAACCCAAAAAAAACACTGTGAGCAACAAGTAACCAGGGGCAGTTGTGGAAAAAACTCAGCGCATGCAGCGTATTTACTTATACAGAACACTAAATAACGACACATACTTTTGCACCTTTTTTTTCTAACGATTGAATTCTAGGGAAAAAAAATGCTGTGTGAAGACCATTCCTTTGTGAAATTGAGCTTCTTTTGCAAAGCCGCTCGAAGAAAAGATAGAGTTTGGAGAGAAAAAAGGCGGAACTTAATCCCAAAGATCCTGAAATTCGATTCGACGTCAGGAAAGGGAAAGGTTGTGGAATCTCTCACATGACCACGATCTTTATGTTTTGTCAGTGACAGATTCTTAAAACCCAACCCCCCCCCTACCCCCCCCTCCCCCCCAACCGGTTCTCTCCCTGGCCCCCCCCTCTCTGTCTCTAAAAACACACACCTTTTTTTTTTAAACCTGTTGACTCGTTCTTCCTTTTTTCCTTTTTCCTACTCCCACACACACCGGGCAAAGACAGACAAAAATATATAGACACTGACAAACGGGGACATATTGAATGCAGTGTACGCTGCCACACACACGCGGGGAGAGAGAGAGAGAGAGAGAGAGAGAGAGAAGAGAGCACTGTGAACGTGGGGGCACGTGCGCGGGTGTGTTTTTATATAAAGTAAAATTTTTATCTTTATTGAGGGTTTGAAGATAAGCAAGCAAACAACGAGGAAATTTTACAAAAAATTTTTTAAAAAAGGGCCCACAATTTCAACATACAGACAGCACTTTTCCATTCATTACTTAAATACAAATAAAACTGTTGTTGGAACATCATTTTCAAAAGCACAGAGAGAGAGAGAGGGGTGATTTTATTACCCCCCTTTGTCTCCTTTTTTTTTGTACCATATCGGGGTTTATCGGGCCCGAGAGTTCAGAAAAACTGTAAGGTTGGGCCAGACAACTTTGAACAAATGCCCAGGAGGGTACATTGTTTTGTAAGGAGTGTCAAACCCCAGAGGAAACACCCATCACTTTTTGGGTTGAAGACCCCAAAAAAACCAGAACAAAAAATCCGTCAGTGGGATGGCTCTAAAGGATTCAAAAACCGACGGCCTCCACGCCAGACCCCGGGTGACACCCATTGCCCCTGGAACGAATTCGGACCAGAATTAAACAAAAAAAAAGACGGATAAAGTAAGCTGAAATTGATGCGAATTAAATAATGCCTTTTTAATGTCTAAAGAAAAAAAAAAAATAAAAGGCATATTGATTTTTGGGGATAAAACTTGCATGAAACAACGGCAAAGGCAAAATCAATTATTCCCCCCTGATTTTGTTAGCTTACATTTTTTTTTGCAGCAGTGCACTTCAGTTTTTGATCGTTTTTGTTTTTTGTTTTATTTTCATTTTTTCGTCTTTCGTTTTTTTTTCTAATTTTTTGTGCTATTTTTTTTCTTCTTTTCCCCGTTTTTTCCCCCGTTTTTTTTTTTGTTCTTCTTTTTTTGTAAAGTTTTCATCGCCCCCTTCTTTTTTTTCCCCTTTTCCCCTTTTTCTTCATCTTTTTTCTGTCTGTCTGTCTCTGTCTGTCTGTCTGTCGTCTGTCTGTTCTTCTCTCTCTTCTCTCTCCCCTCCTCTCTCTCTTCTTTTTCCTCCTCCCCTCCTCCCCTCCTCCTCCTCCTCCTCCTGCTTCTTCTTCTTCTTTCTTCTTCCCTTTTTAAAGTCGTCGTCGTCGTCGTCGTCGTCGTCGCGTCGTCGTCTCTTCTTCTTCTTCTTCTTCTTTTTCTTTTCTTTTCTTTTCTTCTTCTTTTCCGTTCATTCATTCTTTCTTTTCCCTCTTTCCTCTTTCTTTCATCTTCCTTCCTTTCTTTCTTTCTTCCGTCCTTCCTTACTTTCATCCTTCTTTCCTTTCCCTCCTCCCTTTCTATCTGTCCCATCTTTTTTTCTTCTTTCTTTCTTCCTTTCCTTTTTCTGGTTTTCTCGATCGATTCTGATCCCGTTTTATCTTTTTCTTCATCATTTGCCTCCCTGCCTTGTTTCGTCTCCCCCTAGGTTTCCTCATGCACAGTCTTTTTCTTCTCTGCTAATTTTGAGTTTCATGTGTAACTCTGGCCCCATTTTTAAAACTATTCACGGTGAGTTTTACCCTTTTTCCTTTATTAAAATTAAATGGAAGACGGAAAGGAATATGTCGGGACTTGCTGATATCAGT
>JAMYXO010009076.1:0-10110 GCA_033310375.1 Conus canariensis
TACTGTACTATACGGTGTGGCTTAAAAAAAACAATTCAATTATAGTTATACGTATAAATAGATATAGACAGTACATCGTGATTAACATTATAAATGTTATTATCCTAATTAATTTTAATTTCTTTCTATTTGATTTAATGCTTTCTGTCTTTTTATCAATCAGAGATTCCCTTACTTGATCTAATGCTTTTTCGCCTTCCATTTTATCTATCAGGTTATTTGCATCATTCTCGATATTTTTTATTCCTTTCACTTTATGCTCCTATAAAAAAACTAACTCCATTAAAATAAACACACATACACCTAAAAAAAGAGACAACGTGTCTTTTATAATATTTGAGCATCGTAGTCAAAAGACCTTATGAGGTAGATATATGATATACTTGAAATTATTATATAGTTAGAATATTTTAGTACTGATTCTCCTATTTTATTTGATTATGTCATGCAGAGATTCATCTGCAAGACCTTAATTTTATTGAAGGAAAACCTTCTAAAAAGAGGCTAAAACTTTTTTTATAACTATCTAAAATATCATCCCAATAATTTAAAATAACACTATAAGAGTTCCCTCCTTGTTTAGGAAGTTTAATTATCTCGTTTTTAAGTAATTGTATTTTCTCAGATGTATATGTATTTATTTCATTCGCAAGGTGTTTTACTTTTTCTAAACCTTTAGCATGTTTTAAATCATTTTCCGTGTAATCTATCCTCAAGTAGCACCTTTAATCCGATTTATAAAAAAACAATTCTAAATCAACACTGCCTTTACGGGTAGTCAGCAATCTCTTTAGAAAAAGAGATAACTTTTAAATTAGTAAGTACCTCTGTACAATATCCTCACTTACTACCCATTTCTCCATTTTCAAAAAGAAGGTTATACTCAAATATGTAACACGGTATTTCTCTATACCAATCTTATTAGCTGTCAAAAACTTTGAAAGGTTTCATAAAAAGACAAGGAAACTTTCCTAACACTTACCACTATATCTCTTCCGAACAACTCTTTATAGTTGGTATAAAATGATTTTTTTGATTGAACTTCGTTTTATGTGTCTCTGTTCTTCAAGAAAAACACAGCAATTCTTATCCTCGTTAGAAAACACTAACAATCTCTCCACGAAACCTACATCTGTTAAAACAACTGACTTGGCTTGACGCGCTTTCGCAATTTTATTTTACCTTGATAGTTCTTCCACCTAAGTTTCTATTTTGTCACCTTCTCCTACAATGATAATATTACCATTATTACTCTTATTTTTTCCCCAATCGCTTCCTATCATAATTCAACTCAAAGAAATTAGTTTTAATATGTCCTCGTTTTAAAAAATTAAACTCTGTCTTGCTTTTTGCCTTCCAAGAACCGCTTACTTCTAAATTATTTTCTACATATATAGTTTTGGAAATCCTCTGTGTCATTTGTGTTAACAATGGCAGAGATATTTCGTAGTTCTATTCTTCTCCTCCAT
Source organism: Conus canariensis (assembly GCA_033310375.1). Classification (NCBI taxonomy): domain Eukaryota; kingdom Metazoa; phylum Mollusca; class Gastropoda; order Neogastropoda; family Conidae; genus Conus; species Conus canariensis. Next base: position 1,470 of record JAMYXO010009076.1, read on the forward strand.
CTATTTTATCATTTATATAATAAAAAATTACTCCTAACCATCTTTTTCTATTATATCATAACCCCTGTTAGACATATATCCCGAAAGGGCATCTTTGAACTTATTGGCATTATGTTTAGATGAAGTCAAGTCTGTTTGCCCCTATAAATTTCTGAAAGAATAAGGCTATATCACGAGTACCTTTAATGAAAGTCAAATAGGTCCCATCTGTATTATTCAATTATTGATATTAAAATACGGTTCCCCCTTAATATCTTATCTAAATCAAGGTTTTTAATCTCCCAATTTGATTCGTGTCATCCTGTATTATAAAACCCATCTTTATCATTTAAGCATAGTAGTAACTATAAAACTATCTTCTTGACCACGATAATGAAAGAAAATAACATACCCTCCTTTAGCATTAGAATGTTCATTTATTTGATTAACTTAACCTTTCCATTCCCCTACGGGTAAATTCCAAAAACCAGTATTTTCCATCTAAATAATCTTTCATATATTTCTGAAATGGGTATTCATCAATATTTTCTTCAAATCTACCTGAGGTAGGTCGCCTTCGGTTATTATTGTATTCATTCAAGTATATTTTAACAAATGCCTTTACATCACTATCATTATTAGGCATTAGAGAGTCTGAGTACTCTATACTTGATATTGTTCTGCCTTCTTCCTTTACAAGTTTATGTAACACAATATTTACTATTTCCATAAGTCTCTTATCTTAAATTAAGAGACCCAAAAGTAATTTTTTATATTTTACCTTTTTTCCTCTCCCCATACCACACCCTCGCCTCCGGTTTTTCCTTCGCTCAAGTCCTGCCAAAATATCACTACTCCTATCGTCGTGGGGGCTTTCCTTAAAGTTGACATGCCACTTTCTCGATCTGCACCCCGCATCGCATCGCTCCTCAAAGTAATCGGAAAACCATTTTAAAACTTTCGCGGCGACAACCTTCGTATAGCTCTCCATAAAACCCATTCAAAAGCCCGTTTTACAAACCAAATATACATCTTCCATCGTCAGGTTCTTATGCAGTGCCAACACTTGTTGGGCGATATAGTTTTTGTGCCTCTCGAGTGGCTTGTTGAGGTCCAAAAGGTCATTCATTTGGAGCAGATGTAGCTTCACCATTGCCGCCACTTTCTTGTCACCCCACACGATTTGTCATCTCTCCCAAGCACGGCACTTTAGCGAGCTGCAACACATCGCAGGGTGCAACGCCTTGGCTAATGCACTACTTTTCTGCATATACTTAGGACTGTAAATCTCTAAATACTTTGCTCCTATAGCTGCTACTTGCTCCTTTTTGCCCATTTTTGATACTTCTGATGATTGCATTAATATTTGAGTTTATTTGTTTTAAATTTTTTTTTGCTGGCGATAGAAAGGGGGCAACTTTCCCCAGTGTTGCAAGGTCGCCCGCCAAGAGGCTGCGCCAACTCTTCATCACCCTCTGCAAGGGTCATATAGTACTTGATGATAGCCTTGAGCGCCTTGCCTTCGGTGGCGTTGATGCGTGGTACAACGCCTCAGTAGTCTTGTACCAGCTCCAGTATATGTCAATGAAGGTTTGTACATTTTTTAGTTAATCGTTAAAAAGTAAAGAGTAAAAGTCATTTAGAGCTTTCATTTTTTTCGTACAAATTTTTTAGGCGTTTCGACACCAAATTTTCTGTCATCACACACATAATGTATCTATGTGTTTGTATTAGAAGACTAAATATTTTTCGATTACACTTCAATTTTTGTATGTCTTTTCATTTTCCAACGAGGTACTCTCTCGTTCTGCAATGATGTCAATGCACGAATAGCGCTTGAGGCTCTCGGAGAAACAAACGTTTTCTAAATTAACGATATTCTCCCGTATTTTGCATTATTACCCTTGTAAATTCGTAAAATACTTCATTTTTTTGCTTTCTATTAACACTCTAATATCACTACTGCAAACTTCTATCCCCACAAATCCCTCATCCTGCATCCACCCTTCTTGTACCAACTGCCATAGTTGCTTCGGTTAATGAATATGGAGCGTTTTGTGTGGCATTTTATAGCTTGGCTTCTTTTCAACAGAGGCTATCGTAACCTCTCAAAGTCGCGGTCGTTAAGCGTTACACGGCTGTCTATACATAGATATGTGTGTTCAAATCGCTTAAATGAAGGTATAGTTGTTCTACCATATAGACTTATGCGGAGTCCCAAAACACTTATAAAACATCATCATAAGTCCATTTGGTGAATTGCATAATTTTATATATTTCCCTTCCTAATTTGTTCTTTTGTTTGGAACAAAAAAATCTGGCATATCTTTATTTTTTTCCGCCTACTGGTGGCTGTTGTGGAACTGTTGGACGAAATGCGTCAATGTAAATGGTAGTACAAATCCACTACTGTCGCCCAACACCCTTCCCATTCAAAAGGTACCAGTTTATTTAATTCTCTAATTTTTTCATCCTCGGCATTTTAATATCTGCTAAAAATTTATTCGCAGCTTCTTTTTTATCCTCATCAATAATTTTATATACTCTCATTTTTTATTTATTTATACTTTAACTTTAAAACTCACTAAACTGCCGCAAAAATCCTGCGACCAAATAGGCAGGACTACTGACCAATCACCACCCAGTGCCGCCTTAATACCCAGTGCCGAGCTAATAAGCCACAACCCTTGTATCCCCAAGGCTACCACCGCAGATTTTAAGGGCTTGTTAGCCCTCATCACCCGCACTTGTAGTGCTTGAGTAGTATCATCCCAAATTGGGAGATCATTACGAGTAGTTATGTCGTTCATTTCACTTAGTTTTCACATCATACGCGTCTCCTGCACAATATTCACGCCTTTTAGCTTTGAGTATTTGCTTGAGATGTTTGTCGCTATCTTTGGCTCGTGCGGTTTTGCAAGATCTATCGTTACTTGTGATAGCTCTCTGGCAAGTAGTTCACGGTTCCTTCTTCTCTGCCAAGCTAAGTGGCTTCTCACTACCCCACCCACACGGCTTTTGGCGGATTCTTAGCAATCTTATGATGCCCGTCTCCAACTCAAACACGCCATCTGCATCGATTGGTCAATCTGCGAATTGGCAAAACTCACCTATGTCTGCTTTCAGTTTTTTTTCTCTCATAGTGAGGTCGCTTATTTGCTCTTTCAAGCCAAATACTCTCCTATCATATCTTCCGGCATTGGGGCTGCCGGTTGCCACTGCTGTTTTTGTCATTTTTTTTATTTTTTATCGTTCAGTATTTCTTTAATAAACTTATCTGTACTTTGAAACTTAATCGCTATTTGTTTGATGTTCTTCCCTTGTCCTTCATTATCTATCCACCACCGTAATAAATCTCTACTACGAGAAGGTACATAAATACTCCAACCTCCACATTGTCTAATAGACTACGAGCCACATCATAGCCCACATCTATCGGCAACTATGCGGATGTCTCCCCGTGGAATGCCCTCTTTTATGTACTCTTCTTTTTTTCATCTATTTTAGGTGTACATGATGATTTTTTGCCATGTCACTTATGATATATTCAGACCCACCGCCATCAAACGCGTTACGGGGTAATTTTATCAAAAACTTATCTACATACAGTTTCACATCTACCATGTAGCGGATGTCTTTACCTGCTGTGTCGCTGGCTTCTTGCCTTCTGCCCAGCTTTGTCATTACCACATTGAGATTTCGGTGGTTATTGATAACTCTTGATACTGAATTTTATTCATCCCCATATATTCGATACTGTCAATAACCCCAGTACTTACTCTCTTTTTAAAGTGGGTGTCTGCCCAAGTCACTAAAGTTATAATCTACACCCAATGTTACCCGTCTATTGCCACAGTAATCTATGCGTTTAAATGATGCTGTGTGGTGCTACTGTCACCTGCTCTTTACCACATAGAGTACTTTTCCAAAGGTCTCATATACTTAGCCAACTGCACCGCAAACTCCGTCTTACCGCTACCGCTCTCACCCATATCAGCAAACGGCTACCTCGCTCTGGCAAAACCAAAAACTATCGTGCCTTTGCCTTCAAAGTTTAGCAACCGATATTGACGGCGTGCCAATTGCGACATGGTAAGAGTCTTTGCCATTAGTTCCAAAACAATAGGTTATTGTCATTTTTGTTCCAGGATATAAAGAGCTACTGCTTTTTTTGCCCCATAATTTATTCATCACTTGCTCCATAGTCTTAATCAATGCCATGAGTCAGCTCTTTTGTAACTATTAAAAGGCTTTTTAACGCCAAGAGCTCGTGCTTCTCACACCATGCCTTAGTTTGTGCCACGCTCCACCCTATCTTGTAGCCTTGTGATATGAGGGTCTTTCGCAGCTTGTCATTTTTAGAATTATCGACCCTTTCTCGCTCATTTAATAATGTGATAATCCCTTTGAGTTCCTTTTCGCTCAACCTTTAAGGCTATCTGTCCGCCATTGGTAAACCGATAGATAAAGTCCCTGCGAACATTCCTCATCAATTCCCAAACCCTTACAAAGCACAAAAAAGTGCCTTACTAACCGATTGTCCATCACACTGCTTTTTTATTTGATAATCTCTCTCTTGACCCTTCTTAGGTCAAACGCCCCAGAGCTTGACAACTGGCCCGAAATCATCTTAATACTCTCGTTTTCAGTAATTGCCATTCGCTATAATAATATCCCTGCTCATTGCCATCATCACCGCCATTTTATTCTGGTATCATCTTGGGCAGAACCTTCCCAAACCGCTTCCCATACGCTGAAAACTCACAAAACCCGCTTCTTCCAATTTGATACCTCGTTCTATTTTAGATTTCAAACCTCAGCACCCACCAAAAAAAAAGCCATTGGTTCCAAAGCAATTGTTAGGCGTTTGGTACCAAAATCGCAAGTGGTCGGGGGGTCGCCTGGCCTCATCTATATCACAATTGGTTCTCAAGTTGTGAAGCGCAATATCGCTTTTCAACAATCTTCCCCGTCCGTTCCGTCAATCCACCACCGTGCCAGCTTCCGTATAAAGGCTATCTTTCTTGGTACTACCGAGCCGTCAATGTAAACGCCGTGCGGTTGCTTTTGCGTACTCTTTGAGGGGGTGTCTTTCCTATCCCGCATCACGTAGTATCGAGGATAGCTCCCGCGACATATCTCCAACTGCCCCCAAAAACAAATTCAAAATACCTCCGTTTTTGCCGTCTTCCACACCAGCTTTTCGTTTTTCTGAAAATCCACTAAGAGAAGCCGTATCCATTTGGCAGCAACCTATTAATTGCGGATTTTGAATGTTTCAACCCTTCTAGGTTCGTCATATCCGAGCGTCAAGCCGACAGTCTTTGCATAGCGGTTCTTAAGAAACCCTATTGTTTGAGCCGCTTCTCATTTGGCGATTTGCTCTTTTTTTTTTGATTAAATCTAACATAATTTTTAATTTTCAACTATAAAATTTTTCACTGCCCTTGTCCTTCGCCTCCCCCTGGGCGCGGTTATATATTCTTCTTGTTGTTCGTTTATTCGTCCTTTACTTTATCACCATTGAGCGTGGCTTTATATTAGCGCATCGCATCAGTATTAAGCCATTTTTGCCCCTTTTTTTCACTGCTTCATTTTTTTTTGCTCAATCGCCCCAAAAACCGCCTTCCTCGCACTTTTCCCCCCTTTAGAGGCTTCTTTCGCTGTCCAAAGTTTTTTTTTGCGGAAGATCTATGTGCCGTTTTCGTCTTGGGACAACTCCCAAAAAACTTACCGTAAGGCTATACAAGTCCGCAACCAAAGGGGTCAAAACGAACATCTACATCAGCCACACCCTTATAGCTGTCAATTCGTTAATACGGATAATCGTGTCCTCTAATGCGGTACCGTATATTGAAGTCTTGCGCCCTGATACGCCACATTAACAAAACCCCGCATATGCTAACATCTACTTTTGTTTGGTTGCCAAAAAACGAAAACGTACCCTTGTGTCCCCACCTCCGTTAGCTCGGGATTGTATTTTGTTGGAATCGACATTCGGGCTAAGGCGGTCAATCCGATATGGTTCGTTCCCCCCGTTCTACCAACGCCATTGCCTTAAAGTGCCTCCTCTAATTTGGTAAACTCCCCTTAAAATTTTTCTTAAACAGCCTCCTTTTAACACTCCATCACTTTAGCCTCATAGCACTGTTTAGCCATTACGGTCGCGGCAAATATTTTAAAATAGCCGTACAAAGTCTCGCGTATTCTCTTGACTATTACCGGGGGATAAACCGCACCCACCGCAACATTGTAGTTCCGTTTTAGAGCCAAAACGGGACCGTTTATCACAAACAAAATTCCATTGGCTTCAGCCTTTTGATTGTTTCAAAGCCATTTTGAAGGCGGTTTTAACCAAATCCCAATTTCCCTAAAGCCCAAAGAAAGCCAACCACTTTTTTGCTCATCGCATCAAAAAAACCGCACAGTACAGGGTCTTGATTTTGCATTCCGTTATGTAGCCCAGCTTCGTACCCGAAACCACGGCAACCCACGGCTATTATTTATTGAACTGTGCGAAGGCGTATAAGGCTTAACTTTGAACTAAGTGTTTTTTCCGTGCCGCCCAGGGCAATCGCCATGCGTCACCGATAGATTGGTATATCTACACATACACTATATGGAAACGGACTACACCCAAGTCTTCCATCAACGCCTTGTACTTTTTTGCAGGGTCTTTTTGCGTTCTTTCTGCCCGCCAAAGGGGGTTCATCATGAGGTTGTACATGGCATCCGAGAATATCCACCTCCTTACTTCTCCAGTCCTCCAGATTTGCCTTCTATAAGTTCTACCACACGACGTGGTCTTCCCATACCTGCCGTTCTGAAAAAAAAAGGGTCGCTTGTCACCGTCTTGGCTCAACACCTTGCGTAGGTCGTATTTTATGCCGAAAATATCAAAATGCTATGTCGTAACCCCTTAATGTCTTCGGTTTTGAATTTTGATTAAAGGAAAAATTGTTGTGGATATTGGAAAAAAAAAGAGACGGGAGTTGTTTTTGGAAGGGAAAAGAAAAGGGATTGAAAAAAGGGGAAATTTAAAAAGTTGCCCCCCAGACCTTTTCCCCTGCCAATACTCCCGTCACGGGTAACTGGTCTCTTACGCTTTGGCTTTCGGTTCGGTATCCCCTTGTAATCGTAGTAAACCCCCCGCCCCTCCGAGCTAGCGCCTCCCTTACCTGTATCGGGGAAATTGAAAAACCCCGCTTCAGAAGGAATGATGATTTGTAAAACAAAACCCCCCCCTACTCTAAGGTATTTTTTTATCTACACCACACTTTACAAAAAGCTTTCGAGAGCCATATCGTCCGTCATCTTATTCGCCGTATGATGAGGTTTTTGCATTATATTTGCACTGTGTTCTTCAAAGGGGTTTTTATTAATTAAATTCTTTGGGTACCAAATTAGTCTAAAGAGCACTGAACCACGCCCGAACGGGGCTTGGAGATGATTTTTGAAACTGCAAAGCTGTCGGTTGGAGTACGGTAAAAACGGGTTTTAATAACGGACATCCCCCGATGACCAAAACCCCTTCCCCTCAAACCCTACTTTTTTGGGTGAGTGTCCACAGCCCTGAAAAATTGGGGAACCCCTTTGCGGGTTCTGCACCCTTTTAAAAAGGGGTTAACTAAACTTTGAAACATCTTAAAAGGATAAGAAACCCCTAAATTTCACTTAAAAATTTTTGATAATTCATAACGCTTATTTTTCAAATAAAAAACAACAAAACCGCTACCCCCTCTCGCAGGAACGGCTTTTGCCACTTTTGGGTTGTTAAACAAAAAATGAGAGGACTTGTGAGTTGCCCCCTGAAAATGTTCTTTTGGTTTATATCTTTTTCCCAAAATTCCCTTTTATTCTTTTTTTTTTGTTTCACGGAGCAAATTAATAGCATATAAAAATATTATTCCTAATTTTTAGAAGTAAATTTTCTATGGTAAAAGAAAGAATTTTAAAATACCTTGATTTTTAAAAGGGGTTTTCAAAATATAATTTTTTATAAAGAAACGGGGGGGTTTTCCCAAAGGGGCTTTAACAAAAAAGGTATCTTGGAGCTGTAATGCGAGTTAATTTGCTCAGAATACTCCCTATCAACCTATATGGCACTAAAAGGGGGGGGGGAAATGTATCCCCGTATGAAGGGGAAGAAGTCGTAATAGGGTGGGAATGTCAAAAATAACATTAGAAAACGTAGTTTTAAACAAAAAATCAATAAGGCAGATAACTCCCTTTCCCCTGATTCTCACTCAAAACACCTCCAAAGGATTTTTTCCTTTTTCCCCCTAGATGCTATGGCGGGTTTGCCTCTGGGGAATCAATGTATTGGAACTGGATTGTGAGCGGTTTTTTGTCCCGTCTTCAAGGTGCTGAACCTTATCCCCTTTAAGGGTTCATCTTGTACCTAAGTACAACGGGGGAATTGTCGCTTGCAAAAAAGACCTCTACAAGACATCTTCTTTCAATGGACAAAGTGTTGTTTTGGTAGGCAAGGGGTATCAAACAAACGCACAAAGAGCATCAAGACAAGAGTATTCAAAGGGTCAGAAAAAAGCAAAATTTCGGACCCTTTGACCTTCATAAGAACCAAATCACGCCCTCGCTATTGTTTGGGGGTTCAGATTGGAATAAAAAATTTTTCGGTTATGCAAAAAATTCTACCTTA
>JAMYXO010009077.1:0-10109 GCA_033310375.1 Conus canariensis
CATATTTCGAGTGGCACTGTTGTTCTTGGCCATGATTTGCTGCCTCCTGCCGTGAAGAATGTTGTGGGTGCTTTTGGAGTCCTGATTTTCCCTTTTGTGGTGTTGGTACTAGCCCAGACTTCTTGTACAATCTCTTTGAGCACTTGGTTGTGCCTCCATGTGTACCTTCCTTGAGCCAGGGCTACTTTACATGAGCTTAGGACATGCTCCACTGTTTGTTTTTCATGGCAGAGGGGGCATGCAGGATCGTCTATTTTCCCCCACTTCACCAGGTTTGCATTTGAGGGCAGAAGGTCATATGCAGATCTGAGAATGAAGCTGATCCTGAGAGGGGCCATGTGCCAAATGTCATTCCAAGTGAGACTTCTTTGGAGTGCATTCTCCCACGTTGTCCATTGCCCTTGCTGGCTCTGCTGGACTGCTTTTTGGAGTCTTTTTTGGTCTTCTTCTTTTCTCATCTCCTGAATCATCATGTCTCTTTTGGCTTTTCCTTTGGCCTTTGACCACCATTCAGTTTTGGTCACCCCCAGTCCTTGTCTGTTGGTCTGTGTGTGTCCTGTTATTTCTCTGATCTTGAGACTTTCTTTTGCAGAATCCATCGCCTCTTGAACTTTCCATTTTCTGCCTGTCTTCAGCTGGGGCTTGATTGCTTCTACCACCTTGTCTCCTGAGTCCTCCAGCATGCTTTGAAGTCTGATCTTCCCTGCTTTGTATTCCTCCAGGATGGATTTCAGTGGTAGTTTCAGCTTTGCTTGGCGACAGTACAGCGCTATGTCAGTCAGACAGGGTGGGACACCAAGCCATTTCCTTGTGAACTTGTTGATTTTGGCTTCCATTGCCTCCACTATGCTGGTGCAGATGTCGTATATCATCAGAGGCCATAGCAGCTTTGGTATCAGCATGAATTGCAGACACCAGACCTTGTATTTGCCAGGGAGCCCACACTGGTCAATGGTCTCCAAGCCTTCCTCCGCCATCTGCTTGGTTTCTTTTGCTCTTTGTGTGTCTTTCAGCGTATCATCATACCATCTTCCAAGGCTCTTGACTGGTTCTTCTGTGACTGTTGGAATGGCCTGGTTGGCAACACTGAAGACCACAGATCCGGCCACTTTTCCTTTCCTCAGTGAGAGACTCCGTGATTTCTTTGGCTTGAACTTCATTCTGGATGAGGCAACTATGTCGTCCAGCCTCTCCAGCACATGCCGTGTCTCGTCTTCTCTGGATGAAATCACTGTAGTGTCATCCATGAAGGCCTTGAGAGGAGGCATCTTGTATCCATCGCCAAGGTCTGTTTGTCTCGTGTTGTTTGTTGCTGCTTTCAAGATGAGTTCCATTGCCAGCACGAACAGTATTGGGGAAATTGCACAGCCCATTGCAATACCCACTTCCAAGTTGATCCAGTCTGTTGTGTACTCCTTGGTAGAGAACCGCATTGAGAAGCCATTGAAGTACTTCTTGAGCATGTCGCCGATGTTCTTTGGCACATGGTACATCTCAAGAGCCAACTGTATCATCTCATGGGGCACAGATCCATATGCGTTTGCCATATCAAGCCACACTACGTCCAGGTCTCTCTTTTCTGTTTTTGCTTTTTGGATTGCGTCCCAGATCATTGTGGCGTGTTCTACACAGCCAGCCACGCCTGGGATGCCACCTTTCTGGACTGACACATCCAAGTACTTGTTTTCCATCAGGTACTTGGTCAGCCTTGCTGCCATGACAGAGAAGAAGATTTTCCCTTCGACGTTCAGTAGTGATATTGGCCTGAACTGGCTGATGTCACTTGAGTTTTGCTCTTTGGGGATGTACACACCATCTGCCGTCATCCACTGGCCGCTGATCTTCTGGTTTCTCCAAGCCGATCGCAGCAGCCTGTGGAGCCACTCCAGCACCTTGGGACATTTCTTGTAAAGCTGGTAAGGTATTCCGTTTGGCCTTGGTGATGATTTGGCTCTGGCTTTGTCGACCACCTTCTTGATTTCCGCCAACGTTGGAGGCTTGCCATTGAACTGTTCCTCAGGGTTGGTTGGCCACACCAGACCTTGAATGTCGAGTGGTGCTTTGCTCTGTGGGTCAGAGTATGTTTTCCTCAGATGCTGCTCAAGAACTCCTTTGTCCACACTTAGGGTCCCAGATTTTGGCTGCTCAAACAGTGTTCTGGCAAACTGGAAGGGGTCTCTGAAGAAGCGCTCTTGTGTCTTCTTCTTTTTGTTCTTCCTCTTCCTCGCAGATTCCGCTTTGCTGAGGGTGCTGTGTTTTTCTTTCAGGTCTTTCCACAGTTTTTCCAAGCCTTGTTTTTCAGCTGGCAGTGCGGTCTTCATTTGCATCTTGAGGTTTTTCTTTTGGACCCTGATCTTGTCCATCTTTTCTTGGCGTCTGGATTTCTTTGGAGGTGTTTTTTTTTTTTTTTTTTTTACTTTTTTTTTTTTTTAATTTCTTTCCTCATTCTGTCTTCCATTCCACAGTTCCTTCTTTCTCTCTTCTCCATTCTTTCATCAACATGATCTTTCTCTTTGCTGTACATTTCCGGATGCAAATTACTACATATTTTTTGTTATTAATCATATTTGTACATGTTTGACAATATCGTAGTAAATAATCTGTGAAACATATTAGAACTGAGTTGTCTTTTTTTTTTTTCGGTTTGAATGGAATTGAGTGAGAGTTCAATGTATGCCGAGGAAAGTTTTTTTTTTTTTTTTTTTTTTTTTGGTTGTTGTTGTTGGATATACAAACACATACACAAACAGACACAAATCCTAGACACAATCCTCTGAGTTCTTATAAACTACAAGCACATAATGGCAAACCAACGCACCCACTCACTCCATTTACACCCCCTCCCCTCCCCACCCACCCACACCCCCACTTTCTCTCTTCTTTTGATTTAATGATACACATACACATGCACATATTAAATCCAGGTATCTTATAATTCTAATTATCAATTTTCAAATAACACTTCATAATTATTCCAGTTAGTGTTAAATTTTGGCAGATTCAATTGCACAATTGCTATGTATTTTTCAAGAATATATCTTCTCCTTAGTATTTTTAGAAATACTGTTAATGAAGGCTTACATTTGTTTATTTTACAGCTAAAAATGTAGTGTTTGGCTATCAGAATTATAAGATCGAATGTTGTATCAGTTGTGGAATTGTCATCTGCTCCAAATATTATTGTGTTTTCAGTCAGAGACAGATTATTCGCTATTAAGCACTTTCCTTTTATTAATTCTTGCAATGATTTCCAGAATTCATTGACATGCACGCATCTCCAAAACATATGTTCAATGCTGTCTTTTTCCTCTTTACAGAAACTACAGTTATAACTTTCTACTATTCCCATTTCTTTCAGAACTACATTCGTTGCAATTATTCGATGCACTATTCTTATTTGCATCCATTTTAGCTTAATATCCTTAATTTGATGAACTTTTCTAAAGCATTTCTTCCAAGGTATCTGCCGATTTAGCTTCTCCGTCCATTTTGCACAACAGTTTGGTTCCCAGTTATCTTTTACTAAAAGTCTGTAATAAGTTTTGGAACCTTTATCTACAGAATATATTTTCTTTAGAGCTGTGTTGACTTCTGCTTCAATGTTATCTTTTATCTCATTCTCAAACCCTTGTTCTCTGATGTATTTTTTAATGGATAATATGCATCCACCATAAGATAGGAAATCTATTTTAATATTATACTTTGTTCTGAATTCCTCATGGGATAGTGAATCTCCATTGGCTTTGAAAAAATCAGATACTCTAAATACATTTCTGTTGTTCCAGCTTTTGTGTTTTAACAGTTTATTTCCTATTTTGATATGTTCATTGTAAAGAATTGGTTCTGCAAGTAGCTCTCTAGCATTTTCTGGTTTTATTTTGTAGTAGAACTGCTTATATGACATGAATACATGTTTCCAGAAAACATTGTCTTGAGTGGTGTTGCACAGATGATTTGGGGAGTATTTCTCAATATTCTCAATAATTGGGTATGAAAAAATCAACATGTCTCTCCATCTGTGTGTTGTTTGTCTCAGTCTTTTTATCCATGTTAATTTTAATGCAGTGATGAGAGCATTTATGTCAGGTAGATTCAACCCACCATCCTGTACATCTTTAATAACTGTTTTTCGACTAATTCTATCTTGTTTTCTATTCCATACAAACCAGTAACATAAGTCTTGTAATTCTTTAACAAATGTGTCAGGTGGATTTGGAAGCATCAACCATAGGTAAGTTAGTTTTGACAGAATTAATGATTTCAAGACAGCAATTCTTCCTAAGGGGGTAATGATTCTCTTAAGCCAAATTTTAAATAGTGCCTTCACTTCTATCATTCTATCTTTGTAGTTTCTTTTTTCCATGTGTGTTAAGTCCTGAGTAAACCAAATTCCTAATATTTTGAATTCTTTTGGATTCCAGATCATCTTTAAATGTTCCATATATCTTATTTCACTATGCTTTTGTCTTCCAAGCCAAATTACTTGTGTTTTCTCTTTGTTTAAGAATAAACCTGATGTTTTCCCAAACCTATCAAGAATCTCGATAGATTTTTCAAATGATTTCTTATTCCCTGTGTTCATCAGTTGAGTGTCATCAGCAAATTGTGATATCTTGTGTTGTTTCTCCCCGATTTGTATACCTTCAATACTATTTTCTTCTTTGATCATTATGGATAATATTTCTGCACATAATACGAAGATATATGGTGAGACTGGATCTCCTTGCCTACAACCCCTTTCTATTGAGAACCATGATAATATCTGGCCATTTACGATAACAGTAGACTTAATGTTTTTGTAGAATACTTCTATCCATTTACATATATCTTTACCTAGACCTACAGCCTCTAGCACTTTGTGCATAAAATCCCAATCTAACGAGTCGAATGCCTTTTCGAAGTCTAAATTAATTAGCATCCCTGGGATATTTCTTATGTTAAGATGGTGTATTATGTCATAAATTAACCTAATATTACTACCTATATACCTATTTGGGACAAATCCTGTCTGGTCTTCACTAATCAGTGATGGGAGAACTTTTTTAATTCTATTGGCAATACAAGTCGAGCCAATTTTGTATATAAGGTTTAAAAGTGAAATCGGTCTCCAGTTTTTTACATATTCTTTTGGTTTTCCTTCTTTGGGTATACAAATTATAATACCTTCTTTCTGGGTGTTTGATAGTTCACCTTCTCTAAAACTTTCATTTAAAGCTCGGGTTACAAACACACCAATTTGTTTCCAAAAACATTTGAAAAACTCAGCTCCAAACCCATCCGATCCAGGGCTTTTTTCCGTTCTTCATATTTTTCAATGCAATCCCTGCTTCTTCTATTGTTATTTCACCTTGTAATGATTTAGTCTGTTCTTCTGTTAATTTCGGTATCTTATTCACTAAATCTTCAATATTGCATTTCACAGTTGATCTTTTTCGGTATAGATCTTCATAAAAGTGTTTTACTGTAACTTTTATGTCTTCTGGTTTGTCCAGTGTATTACCTTGTCCATCCAGTAGTTTTACAATCTGTTTGCTAATGAAGTTACGCTTTTCTAAACTGCAGAAATATTTACTAACCTTTTCCCCATCTGCAACCCATCTTGCTTTTGATCTTAGTAGTACACCATTCATAACCTTTTCTCTTAGTAATATTAATTCTCTATTACTCTCTTCAATTGTCTTCAAATCCTCCTCTGATTTAAGTGCTTTACTCTCAATATCTTTAATAGTTTGCATAAGGCTGTTTTCTTTACATTGTGATTCTCGTTTTTTAATTGTAGCATACTGGATGGATTTTACTCTTATCTTCATTAGTAAGAAGTCAAGAAAGACCCGATCACACACTGTTAGTTTAGGGTCTGGGCTTTTCGACTGGTTTTCATCTTGGCTATTGTCAGCATTAATATCACTCCCCTCATCTTTATCTGTGTATTCCTCTGTTATTTCTTTTATTAGATTATTGATTCCGTCTACATATTCTTTATCTTTTAATAGAGATGAATTAAATTTCCAAAGAGTTTTGTGTTTAATCTCCTTTCCGAATTGAAGCTTTAGTGTAATTAGTGAATGGTCAGATCTATAGCCTGGTAAAATGTCAGTATCTTCAAAATACCAGATTAAATATTCTGACAGAAGGAAGAAGTCTAGCCTACTTTGTTGCAAGGGAGTAGGTCTACGCCATGTGTATTTCCTACAATCAGGGTTGTTTTCTCTCCATATATCTGCTAAAGACAAATCTTGCATCATATCTTCAACTGCTTTTTTAGCTTTGGGGTTATTTACATGTTTATAATTGTAACAATCGATTTCCTGTTCTAGTGCTATATTAAAATCCCCCACCACAATAATGTTATTATTTTTGTACTTTTTAATCGTATTTGTGAGTTCCTCATAGAATGCTGGGTCGTCTTTGTTTGGTCCATATACACTTACTAGCAACAGTTCCTTTTCATGTGTTGTAAATAATATGATGATAAAGTTACCCAGCATGTCTGTTTCCACCTTGTTTATTTTGAATTCGAAATTATTATTAAATAGTATTGCTACTCCTCGAGCATTAGATCTGTATGAGGAGAAAAAGCAATCATACCCCCATTCCGCTCTTATATACTTTTCTGTATCTGTTTCAAAATGAGTATCTTGTAGGCAATATATAGAGTATTGTTTTTTTCTTAAATAATGAAATACATCTCTTCTTTTCTGATAATTCCCTAGACCTTGACAGTTCAATGATGAAATTGTTAACCTGTTTGCCTTGTTACCTACTGAATCCATGGTGTTTTCCTTGTAGTCAAAAACATTACATAAAGGATCATCAAGTGCCACAGGAGGAATAAAAGCAACACACAGGAATCCAGTTCAATGTCACAATGGGCAGGCAAAAAGGAATATACTTTACAACAGCATGCATTTGAATAATCATTGTAATCATGGCTTGCATAATTACCCCGATGTGATTTAATACTGTCCATTTTGCTGTGGGAACATATAACACTAAACCATGTAGCTAGTACAACCAGTTTAACAGCTCTGTCCCTCAGCTGCAACTGTTCATTATTTGAACAGAGACATTGTTTTGCCCACGGCACAGGGTACCCCCCCAAAATATATTCTACTCGCCACGAGTAAAAATTCTTCATGTCTCCCACACACGAAGACCTAGCTTCTTGCATACAAGCAAAAATTACCATTGACAAAGCAGTAATAAAATAATAAAATGGATTTGTAAGCAACCTTCCAGCCATCAACAATTTTCCAGCCATCAACCTACAAACTGGGATTGTGTCATATGAATAATTCATAAGGTCAACCAACCAATATTTAACCCCTTCTGATTCTTTCTTGCACACAGACAACACAAAAAAATGAAAGCATAAACCAGCCAGTACACAAACACACGCACATAGATATAAGTTTCCTTGTGCACATGACTCTGTAACTAATCCACTTAAACATTGACTCGCCATTTTGATGTACACTGACGAGCTTACAGAAACAGACGAAAAGAAAAAATAAACACTTACCCCCTTGAAAAAAAACAACAACAACCACAACAACAACATAAACCCATCCACCTCCGTTGAGCAAAACTGGGTCATCCGCTGCTATCCCACACCCTTACAATGAATATAAGTTCCATGAGGCAGAAAACACGATGCCTATCACACATTGGAAACAAACATCCAAACATTCACACGATCCATTTTCATTTTGACTCGAACCCTTATGTCAGACACGTGATAGCTACGCAGCTACCAATGATACACACACAAAATTGAACAAAAATAATAAATGAACGATTCAAAGAAAACTCGACTGCGAAGAAAATAGATCGCCACTGATTGTTCATTTGATGTTTTTAGGGTCGTATATTTATAATAACCAGCTGCAACAAAGAGAAAAGAAATTCGTTCAAAAAGCACACGGCAAACACATCCAGTCACGTGAGACACGCCATGCTGTTTAAGGGGACGATTGCCGAGTAAATAATGTTATGACAATGTTGCAACTTACAGATACACACAAAACGCACAATATCGACCAAATTTTGAGACATTAAACGTTTAAAGTGCAGTACAATTCCACACAACTTAACTTATCGATTGTCTGCTGTCGTGAGGGGAATCACTTACTGTCCGTAGCAGACGACACGGCCCTCTGTGCTCCGGTACACGCGCGTCTGTGCTCGGCAAGGTCAGCCAGCGAGTCTATGGCAACAATTTTGTTGGTCACCGTCTTAATGACTACCTTGCCGTTCTTGGTCCACGCCTGTTTACAGACTGATGTATCGTCTCTGACGGTGCACAGCAAGGCGTAAGCGCGAGGGGTCAGATCTTCCACAATCACAGTTCTTGAGCCTTTCAGTTTTGATCGGGCATACAATACAGAGTCACGGATCTTTCTTGAAACAAATCGAACTATGATTCCCCGGGGAGCCCCCTCTTTCCCCCCCACTGGACGTGTTTTCCTACCCCCCAGTCTGTGCACAACCTCAATGTCCCCTCTGTCCACCTTCACCTGCAGCTTGTCGCGGAACAGCGCCAACACCTTCCTTTCACACTGCTCCGCCGTCTCCTCCCTGCTCCCGCTTGTCTCCTCCGCCACACCGAAGACCCTCAGGTTGTTCCTCCTGACGTAGGCTGACACCTCCTCCGCCTTGCGGTCTGCCACCTCGGCTGCGAATTTTGCCTCCTTCACCTGGCTCCGTAGATCTTCTTCCCTCTTCTTCGCCTCACTTAGCTCCTGCTTCAAGCTGTCGTTTTCGTTTTTGAGGTCGAAGATTGCTGCTCTCAGCTGTTCTACTGTCTGAGACAGTTTCGCGATGACCGAGCCGTTAGCGCACAGTTTCAGCATAATGTCTTCATTTGTAACGCCGTGAGACGGGGACGGGCGAGAGTCGTTATCCGGACCGGTGGCGAAAACAGCGTCAGGAGAGTCGACGTGTTGAATGGTCGCAGCTTCTTCCATGATCGCTTCTTTGTCCGATCGTGGCTCGAACGTGAATCGCGAGAGATCTTTGGTTGCGCAGTGGGTTTTGGCTTTTTTCTTGGCACTTTTGGACTGCACAATTTCATTCGTTGCGTTGGACGAATCAAGAAGAGACGAATCGGAGGTACTCGATCCAGACTGTGATTTAGCTGTGCGTTTACGGCCCATCGGTTCAAGTTTGAAAATGAACTATAATACGTTGATTTTTATCTCATGGTCTTGATTTAAAGTGCCAACTTACTGTGTGAGGTCGCAGCAGTTGATTTCACAACTAATTACCGGTCATGGTGCGTTCAATTAACGCAAAATCTAATTTTTGTCAGAGCTACGAAAATTAGCGTCCGCTCGCACCGGTAAGCTGTGTTCACCCTCTTTGGAGGTGTTTTCTCTTTGGGTAGTTTTGCTCCATAGGCGTCTCTACATGTGGCATACACAATGTCCCCATATGTGGCTAGTTTGTGTTCCAGGGTGCTTTTCCCTATCAGTGCATCGAGTCTTTGGACGATTTTTGCATCCAGTTTCTCCCAATCTTCAGTTTCGTTTGCTCGTGGCAGGTTGAGTTTCAGGCGCCTGGCATCGAGGGCCTGTGCAAATTCCTCATCCGAACCAACAGCGTGGATGTCCTTGGCACTGTGGTTTAAATCCTGGCCTTGGTCTTCCGACGTCTTATCTGCTGATGCAGTGCGCTGCTGCTCATTCAGATGAGTCTTCACACATCCCATCTTTGTTCTGTGGATCTTCATGCCACGGGTGGTACCGAAACGCTTTCCACAGACACATGGATATTCCATTTGGTCCATGTTCATAGTCCGTTTGGGATTTGCAGTCATGATTGGTTGAGCACCGATGGATTCATCATTTTCTCCCCCTTTTCACCTACTTATTATCACACAGTTCGGTGAAATTTAGTGAAAGGAGTGATTAAGTTTCACTTTTTCATTATACATTTTTGTCCTTCCTATTGTTATGCTAAATAAGAGATTTTGTTTGAGGAGTTGGTGGATGAAAAAAAAAAGCTTTTTTCTTTTAGCTGTTGAATTCATATAAAGTGTGACGAGTTTGCTTAGAGAAAGCAAACAGGCGTAGTATGCTATGAAACGATATTCATTTCTGGAGTTGAAA
>JAMYXO010009078.1:0-2500 GCA_033310375.1 Conus canariensis
AATGTGTGTACATGTTGTTCTGTCAGCGCCTAGAAGGTTTGGGAATGCGCTTTATAAATGCTATGTTAATGCATCATCAACCTTATTCTTCTTCTTATTATCATATATTGTTATTATATTATCATGATTTTCATTATTGTTATCATCATTATTACTATCAAATAAGCCAAACTGTAATCCTGTTCTTTAATTTCTTATCACATCAGATCAGCCAAGCCGTAATCCTGTTCTTATCGTTGCCGTACTTGCCAGTGTGCCTAGGGCGGACATACGAGTCTCTCCAATGGAAGGTTAAGCATTACTTCATTCCAAGCTAGGTTTCCCATTCCACTTTCCCCTTTTTGAAGTAGGTTCATGTCGTCAGTCAGCATCATGGCTTATTGAATTTTAAACTGGAAATATACAAAGTATTCCAAAGAACGAAAGAAACACTGGCAGTGGCAAAAGACCCTGAAGATGCATAAAACAAAGCTCAGTTCTCGCTTCTCATGGAGCTACTCCTCGACTCTGGAGTCAGCAGAACGCTTACACCATGGATTGCAGCAGCCTTTTTTATGAGCAAAACGTCGTCTTACGATTTGAAGACTGGACATCTGAACCTCTTAAACTTTCTGTGGGATTACCTCAAGGTTCTCCTGTTTACACTTTTTTTATACAATGCTTACAGTAAAGCCTTGCATACCTCAATACAAATTGCTCAAGTGTTGACACTAGCAAATGACGTTCTGATCTACAAAACATCAAAGAACACTTAACAAACAACGAAAGCAGTTCAGCAGCAGTAGAATAGGATTGCTCAGTGGTGTCATGAAACTTGATCGTCCATCATCCCCACAAAAGACTAGATATTGGTCCGCATTATCTAAGGCAAGACATCAGGACAATTTTCCTTATTATTTTCATTCAATGGAATACCAGTTGGATCAAGTTGCAACCTACAATAGAATGTTGACATTTAGAAAGCATATTGAGAACATTGTTCTTGAATGCTAAAAGGGCCTGTCTGCTGGGAAAGTAATGGCAGCTAAAGGCATGCAGCAGCGCCATCTTCACCGATTGTATCACGCAGCTGTACGCAGTGTGATTGATTATGGATTGGTGCTTACAACATTGTCCAAAAACAATCTTCTTAAATAAAAACATCAAACTGGAACGATGTAATTGATCCTGGGAACCATGAAGGATACACCAGTTGAAACTAACTGATACCTGCTTGGCCTTCCTTCAATGCAGGCAAGACACAAACCAGAACAGGTGATGGCATGTTTTAGAGCACTTGGCAATCACCAAAACCCACTACATGGAGCAGTCATGGGAACAAAAGGCACTGGCCTATCACGTGGAAAGTCATGGACTTTCAGAAGACAATATACAGCTTGTGTGTCAATTAGCAGAACTGAAAAAAACCAAGGAATGGGAAAATTATCCAGATCACTTCAAACACCTCTACCAAATTACCATCACTCCAGAACTTTGAAGACACTGTCGAAAATGGCCAGAAAGCAAAACCAACGCAGAAATTCAGAGGCATGTCGAAACACCTATTGTCAACAGAAGATATTGTTAAATACATTGACAATTCTCTCAACAAAAATAAGTCATGCTGGGGATACGCAGCGAAGCAAAATGGCCGAACTATTCAGGAGGACAATGGTGCACACAGTTTAATTTAACAACTTCGGATCTAGGCTCTCATCCGCGGCATTGCAAACACCACAAACGTATAGATGCTGTTCTTCGTTAAATACCACGGGAGGACTGTCACAATGGTTGAAGACTGGGCTGACTGAGTTCTCATCCAGGAGACGAAAGTGGACTTTGAAAATGCCTTTGATTCTGTTAACAAACGCCTTCGTTTGGCTAATTTTCTTTTAAAATGTTGGCATTAAAAGAAAATTGTACAAATCTGTAAGAAGTATCTAAGATGAAGGCAAGATTTAGAGAAGTGCGAGTTTATGGTGCATTGATTGTACAGCTGGATTCAGATAGGTGATGCATGCAGTCCAATATCATCTTCTCCATTCCTTAACGAGCTGGCAATTGACATAAATAATAATGGAAGACATAGTGCTATGTTTTCTCTTGCCACGTTTGCATTAATATTCTGTTACTAGCGGATGATGTAATCTTACTGTCTGTCACTGTCATTGGATTACAAACGCCGTTAAACAATTAACAAAGAGTTAAGCTTCACTTCACTTAAAAGTTAACATGAAAAAATGTAACATCATAGTGTTTTGAAAGGGTGGTCATTTATGCGTGAGAGAAAGATGGTTTTATTATGGTTGTATAATACCTGTTGTCAATGTGTATAAGTATTTGGGAATATGTTTTCTGCCATCTTAATCTTGCATGCAAAGATCTTGCAAGTCGGGCAGAAATACGTTGCTTTGTGTTATGAAGAAGCTGCATATCCTTGATGATAATTCTTTTGTGTTGTCTGTGAATTTCTTTGACTCGTTCAGTTTATAGTTCAATATGGGCAGAGGTATGGGGATTG
>JAMYXO010009078.1:7500-10107 GCA_033310375.1 Conus canariensis
CGATTTTTCAGCCCTGCGAATCCAGGATAATTTAAGAGATGTGACGAATGTTCTTAAATCAGGAAGGCCAATACCACCATTTTTAACACTTTTGTGAGCTATTTTCCGACCGATTTTGTCCGGTTTTTTATTCCAGACAAATTGATAACATACTTGTTGACAAGTTTGAAAAAAGACATCAGGAGGGTTTGGTTGAAGTAACCACAGATGAGTCAGTTTTGACAGAATTATGGATTTTAAAATTGCAACTCTGCCAAGAGGCGTTATCTGGCGTTTTACCCATATCTTAAATAAGTACTTAACATCGGCTAGTCTTTCTGAATAATTAATATTTAAACAATCTTTCAAATCATTCGTAAACCATACACCAAGTATTCGAAATTTGGATGGATTCCAGTCGAAGTCTAAATGCTCTAAATATCGGATTTTACAGTTTTTTCTACTTCCCAGCCATATTACACTTGACTTACCCAAATTCATACGAAGACCTGAGACCAAACCAAATCTACATAGAACATCAATACATGTTTCAAAAGACTTACGATCTCCTGCAAGCAGGAACTCTGTATCATCGGCGTACTGTGACAGTTTGTGTTCTACATCATTAATTGTAATTCCTTGGATATCAGAATTTTCCCTGACTATTATTGCTAGTATTTCTACACATAACACAAACAAATAGGGAGAAATTGGGTCCCCTTGTCTAAACCTCTTTTTACGTTAAACCAGTTTGAGACCTGACCGTTTACGATGACACACGACTTAATGTTTTTATAAAAAGTCCTTATCCATTTGCATATATCATTTTTAAAACCAAACCATCTAGTACTTTAAACATAAATTCCCAATTTACCGAATCAAAAGCTTTTTCGAAATCTATATTTAATAACAACCCAGGTAAGTTATATTCATCCAAATATGCAATAGTATCATAAATCAGTCGTAAATTATCACCAATATATCTGTTTTTAATAAACCCGGTTTGGTCTTCGTTAACAATGTTTGGTAGTACTGATTTAATCCGATTTGCTATGCATGACGATCCAATTTTATATACAACATTTAAAAGTGAAATTGGTCTCCAGTTTTTTAAGTATTGTCTTGGTTTATCACCTTTGGGAATAGATGTAATAATTCCTTCTTTTTGTACACTGGTCAATTCCTCTTTTCTGAAACTTGCGTTTAAAGCTCTGACAACGAATATACCAATTTTAGTCCAGAAAACCTTAAAAAATTCTGTGGTGAAACCGTCAGAGCCAGGGCTTTTATTATTACTCATGTTCTTCAGGACATACGTTGCTTCCTCTAAAGTAATCTCTCCCTCTAAATCGTTTGCTTCTGTTTCTTCTAGACAAGGGATGCTATTCACCAAGTTGTTTATTTCACAATCTGGACATTGTCTTCTGTATAGAGTGACTGGTAAAACTTCCGCACCTCTTGAAGGATATCCTTTTGATTTGTTAAAATGTTACCTTGTTCATTGATGATCTTAGCCATATTCTTACTGACAAAATGCCGCTTTTCTAAATTGCAAAAATAACTACTGACTTTCTCCCCTTCCGCTATCCATCTAGCTCATGATCTTAATAATACTCCTTCTATTTGTTTTTCTCTAATTTCTTTCAGCTGTTCTTTTTTCATATTTATATTTCTAATGTCATCATCATTCTTTTTCTCAAGTTTTTCTAATCTATAAATATCTTGATCTAATTGTTTTTCTTTTTCCATAGTTTTCTTCTTTTTCATCGTAGCATAAGAAATTGTTTTTGATCTTATTTTCATCAATAAAAAATCGAGAAAAATGTCGTCAGAAACAGAAAATTGTAAGTCTTCATCTTGCAAATTGTTTTCTTTTATGTTTACTGCATATTCTTCTTTAATGTTTTTAATTTCATCATTTATTTCATCTACATATGCTTTATCTTTTAAAAGAGATGAATTGAACTTCCAAAAGGTATTATGCTTTACATTGTCATTGAATTTCAGTTTAAGAAGTACAGCGGAATGATCTGTTCTATATCCGCATTCGATATCGGCGTCATCTACAAATGAAACCACAGAATCTGAAATAAAAAAAAAATCTAACCTTGCCTGTTGAAAAAGATTGGTTCTTCTCCACGTGTAACGGAGACAATCAGGATTTAACTGACGCCAAATATCGTTTAAATCTAAATTATCGATAATGTTTTCGACAGTCTCTTTTGCTTTAGGGTTATTAGTATGTTTGTAATTACAATAGTCTCGAGAAGGATCAAGAACTAGATTAAAATCACCTGCTAGTATTATATTTTCAGTATTAAACACATCAATCTTTTCTTTCAGTTCATGATAAAACCCAGGATCATCTCTGTTAGGGCCATATATGTTAACAAAAAGGAAATTGCTTTTATGCATTTCAATCAATACCATGACATAATTTCCAATTGTATCTTTCATTACACGTTTGACTTTGAATTCGAAATTATTGTTAAACAATATTGCAACCCCTCTTGAGTTTGATGTATGGTTTGAAAAAAAGCCTCGATATCCCCATTCCGCTAAAACGTAATCTTCCATCTTTTTCTCAAATGCGTATCTTGTAAAAAATAGACAGAATATTTCTTATTT
>JAMYXO010009079.1:0-10107 GCA_033310375.1 Conus canariensis
TTTGGAAAATTTTTTAAGTTTTTTTTTGAAATAGCGTTTTTCCCAAACCTGATGAAAATTTGGTTCCCTGTTGCAAAGAGGGAAAATAATGAACTCCAGTGGGGTTTAAAGGGGAGCACATCTGTGAAAATGACCCTTATTTGAAATTGGTTTATTTTAAATTTTTTTTTTCCCCTTTCCCCCCTTTTTTCCCCCATGAGTTTGCTTTTCTTGGGGAAAACCCCTTATTAGGTGTTTTTATTTTTAAAAAGCACATCGCAAATGCTTCTGCCTTTTTCAAGTGAATTTGGGGGTACTTCTTATTCTCTAAATCAAGGGGAGCTTTCCTGGAAGTTTTCTTTCCTTTTTTTTTTAATAACTTGTAATTTGTTTCCATACCTTTTGAAGGTCTTTATGCCCAAGAAATTTCTTTTGCACAAAACGATGCCCAAATACGGGCTGCTTTGCTGTTTCCCTTTAAACACTCTGTTGGGGGTTTGCCCTTGCTCTTTTCATTTCTTTTGTGATGTTTTTCATTTTTGTCTTCAACGTTTGTTTGTATTTGTTTTTCTTTAAAGGTACGCAAACTTTGAAATTTTTTGGGCCCCACCACACATTACCAGGCCCGATGTGTTTTCTGCACATTACTTTTTTTTTTGGATGCAGCTTTTCTGGGGGCCGACAGCTTCATTTCGTTAAATTATTGGAAAATTTTTGATTTGTATTCTCTCCATTCGCAAAAAATAATTTTTTATATAAATTCTTTCCCCGAAAGGGGGCGCTTTTTTTTTTTTTCCCAGCCCCGGCAGATTTACAATTTTTTTAAAGATATTTTGCCCTTTGTCAAGTTTGGTGTCGTAAATTTCCCCATGATCGTCATTTTATTGGCAGATGATCACTTCCGGTGAGCCCTTCGAAAGCCCCCCCTCGTGCAGCAAAGGTTTAACTGGGGAAAAAAATCGGGGGACAAGTCTTTTTGCACTTGCTCTACGAGAAGGGTTTTCTGGCTTTCTAGTTATACTTTAAATCATTTGAAAGAATAATGTGGAGTCCACCACGTTTTCAACAAAACGATTCCCTAATTTTGGAAGAACAAGCTTTTTTTTTTTTTTTTGGGTTTTTCCCCAAAAATGGGAGGGGCTTTTAAAACCCCACCAGCCAAAAAGCCTTTTTTCATTTGTGTTTTATGTACCCATATAACCACTCTGTGTTTTTGCCTTTGGGCCCGGGGGAAAAACTTTGGGGGAATAATGCTGTTTTTAAGTCTAAACACTTCCCGGGGGGATTTTTTAAAAAAATAGGGGGGCCCTGGGGTTTTGAGGTAGGGAAATTTTGGGAAATTATCAGTCCCTTTCCCCCCCAAAATATAAATAGTGTGCTGCCTTTTTTTTCCTTTTGAATCAAAAAACTCGATTATGTACAGGTGGATAATGGGAAACTGGGATAACCCTTGGAAATTTTCCCGGTTGCAAATTTTGGGAGTGACTGCAAGTCGAGATACCATACTACGATTTAAAAAAAGTTGTTTTTCGTGTTTCAGTCAGATCTGGCTTTCCCACTGAAAAATCTTCATGGGATGTATCGGGCATGTTAGAATGTCATGAATCATGTGGGGTGTGTGTGTTGTTGGGGTGTGGGGGTGCGTGGTGTGTGTGTGTGGTGTTGTGTGTTGTGTGTGTGTGTGGGGTGCGCGCTTTTTTTAGGGGTGTGTGGGGGGGGGGGGGGGGGTTTTTGTGCGTGCGTGCGTGGGGTGCAAGCGTACGTGCTTTCCCTTGGGGCGTCTGTGTGGGGGTTTTTGTGTGTTTTTTGTGTGTTGTGTGTGTTTTGCGCGCGCGCGCGCGCGCGCGTGTGCGTTGAGTGCGTGGGGAGTTATGAAAGGGAACCCTTTTTCTCCGACGAAAAACAGCCTTCTAATGGACCTTTTGCGGCGGGGCCCATAAACAGGGTTTTTGAACACGCCAGGACACCGCTTTGTTTTTCACCGTGTCTGGGGTTTACTTACTTGGTATCCGGGGAAAATTTGAGCTGCACTTGAAAAAGTATGTGTGGTTTTCAGTGGGTGTGGGGGAGGGGGGTTTGGGGGGGGTGGGGGGGGAAAGGGGTTTTTGGGGGGCTGGCGGGGTCGGGGTGTTGTTTGGGGGGAGGGGGAGGTAAGGGAGTGGTGGTGGTGGTGGTGGTGGTGGGGGTGGTGGGTAGAGGGAGGGGGTGAGGGGAAAGGGGGGGGGGGGACTGGGGGTTGAGGGCTGTAATTTCCGTTTTGTTTTTTCTGTCTGTTGTCTGTCTGTCTGTCTCTCTCCCCTTTTCTCTCTCTCTTTTCTTTTTCTCTTGTGGGGTGTTTTGTGTGTGTGTGTGTGGTGTGTGTGTGTTTCGGGGGGTGTGGTGTTTTGGGGTGTGTGTTTGTGTGTGTGTTTGTGTGTGAGGAGGGGAGGGGAGGGGGGAGAGGAAAAGGGGAGGGGAAAAAAAAAAAATATATTGTGTAAAAGGTTTTGTGAATTAAGTTTATGGTGTGTGTGTGTGTGTGTGTGTGTGGGGGGGGTGTGTGTGGGGTGTGTTTTTGGTGTGGGGTTTTTTGGGGTGTTGTGTGTGTGGGGTGTGTGGGTGTGGGGTGTGTGTGTGTGGTGGGTGCGTGTTTTGAGTTTTGCGTGCGTGCGTGGTGGTACGCGGGGCCCCCCGCGCGGAGTGGTTTTGTGTGTGTGTGTGTGTGTTTTGGGGGTGTGTGGTTTTTTGTGTGTGTGTGGCATTAGTTAAAGGCTAAAACAGTAAAATTTAAAAAATCGGGTATGATCCCTAAAACCCCTAATGAACATCCTTCAAATTTTTTTTTTAAAAAAGATCGGCCCCAATTTTTTTCTAAGATATTCCATAAAGAAGAAAAACCATTATGGGCCCCCCTTTGCCATTAGGGCGGCTTTTAAAAGGCAAAAAAAAACATTTGGGGATCATCTTTGACCCTTTAAAAAAAAAACCTACACAAAATTTTTAGGGAAAAATCGGCCAAATACTTTTTTTATATATTGGGTATAAAGAAGAAAAAAAACCGGGTTTTGGGCCCTTTTGGCCGTTAGTAAAAAGGTATAATGATTAAAAAAAAAACCCTTGGGGGTGACCGGTCAAAAGATGAACCCTACCTACACTTTTCAGAAAGATAAGCCAAGTACTTTTGATCATACCGATGTTTTATTTTACTGTTTTTTGCCGTTACTAAAAAAGCGCGCGGCGGGGCACACACACACCAACACACACACAACACACACACCCCCCAAACACACACACACACACACTCGCGCCCCGGGGGGCGCATACACACGCAAGCCCGCTCGCACGCGCGCGCGCGCGGGGGCACACACCCCACACACACCCCACACACAAACATGACGCAGGGGCTACGCACGCACGTTTACACACCACACACAACACACAAAAAAACACACACCCCACACAAAACACACAATTTCAAAAAATGCCAAAACACACACACACACAACACCCTGCGCGTGCACAAACAAAACACCACACACACCAAAACCCCCCCCACCACACACACACACACATACCCCAAAATTTTTTGGGGGGCAATAATTAAAATTTTCTCTCTTATTAACAACACGTCCCCATTTTAGAATAAAGCAAATGAAACTGCTCTCACAGAAAAAAAAAAATCGCCCCTTTTTTTCCTCGGGGAGGGGGGGGGGGGGGGGGGGGGGTGGGGGGAGGGGGTTCTAACCGTCTATCCAGAAGGCAATGATCTATTAGCGACCACGTCACAAAGTGTTGAGCCCCCCTAAGGGGTGCATATTCGACGTGTGCCGTTGTGCATGGTTATGTGCAGTTTGTATTCCACAAGCGAGCAGGCCTCCATCCTGCCTTGTTTGACGCAAGCATTTGATGCAGTACAATAATACACACGGGACTGTCGTGCACAATCGTACTGTACAACTGCAGACGTAAATATATATATTATATATATATATATATTATATATATATATATATTCCAAGGATAAGTACCGAGCACCATTCCAGCAACTTTCAGAGCAGCTTGGTGTTGCAATGACTGCAAGAAACTTTGAATTATAAACAAAGCTTGCTCTTATGTCTTGGTTGAAGAAATATATATTATATATTTATATATAATATAATATATATATAAATTTAATACCAACCCGTTCATAACAAAGTCGCTATGTTTTTAAATTTACCTGTCGGATCCAAATACCGTTTTACCTCAGTATTAAAACACTTGTCCAACCCAAAATAATCTATACAGCCAGCATAAGGATGGCTGTCCCATCAAGATACTTAATTGCAGTCAGTATTTCATGTTTGTCTAAGCTGTTTGCTAGTAAATAATCCGTGTCCCATTAAGATACTCTGTACAGTTAGTATTTCATTCCCTGCCTAGTCTCCTGTATACAGTCAGTATTTCATGTTTGTCTAAGCCGTTTGCTAGTAAATAATCCGTGTTGCTTTAAGATACTCCGTACGGTCAGTATTTCATCCCTGTCTAGTCTCCTGTATACTGTCAGTATTTCATCCCTGTCTAGTCTCCTGTATACTGTCAGTATTTCATCCCTGTTCTAGTCTCCTGTATACTGTCAGTATTTCATCCCTGTCTAGTCTCCTGTATACTGTCAGTATTTCATCCCTGTCTAGTCTCCTGTATACTGTCAGTATTTCTTCCTGGTGTAAGCCAGATACTGTATACACTTTACTGAAACAGTCAGTCTTCATCCTTGTCTGATCTAGATACTGTATACACTCATTATTCAACCCTTGCCCAATCCATGTCTAGCCTCACATTGTATACACTCATTATTCAACCCTTGCCCAAATCCATGTCTAGCATCACACTGTATACACTCATTATTCAACCCTTGCCCAATCCATAGTCTAGCCTCACATTGTATACACTCATTATTCAACCCTTGCCCAATCCATGTCTAGCCTCACACTGGTATACACTCATTATTCAACCCATGCCCAATCCCATGTCTAGCCTCACACTGTATACACTCATATTAACCCTTGCCCAATCCATGTCTAGCCTCACACTGTATACACTCATTATCAACTCTTGCCCAATCCATGTCTAGCCCCACACTGTTTACACTCATTATTCAACCCTTGCCCAATCCATGTCTAGCCCCACACTGTATACACTCATTATTCAACCCTTGCCCAATCCATGTCTAGCCCCACACTGTGTACACGCAGAATTTCATCCTTGATAAACCGTGATACTGTCTACACTCAGTGATATTAGTCATGTTCAATCCCTGCTTACCCCCATTTACTATATAACACTCTTTGCATTCAACCCCTGTCTAACCCAGATATTATTTACAGCCAGTATTCAATTTGGAAATATGAATAACACCAGAAGAAGAAACGCTGCCCTTTCATAGCAAAGAGCTGCCCTTTCTTTTTCTAATTTAAAGTCAAGTCTGTCTCCTCTCTCTCTTCTCTCTCCTCATCTCTCTCTCCTCTCTCTCTCTCTCTCTCTCTCTCTCTCTCATAATACAACAGCAAGGAGGAGAAAAGGAAATCGGAAGGAGCAGGAACACTGACATGCATGCCCACAAGGGCACATTACACACGTATACACATAAGTTCATGCACGAAGAAACACACACACACACACACACACACACCACACACACACACCACGCACGCACGCACGCACGCACGCACGCACGCACGCACGCACGCACGCACGACACACACACACACACACACACACACATCACACACTCTTCATAGGATTCAAAAATTGCAACATCCATCATTGAATCAAATGTATCATACCAGTCGATGATTCAGATGGATATTCTACAATGAAATCCTACCAAAATCGGTTTACGATGTCTAACTCAAATTTCTATCCAAATCGACTCCAAGTTATATTTTTTCTAAACGGGGCAACTTTTAAAAGTTTACTGATACTGAAAATATAAAAGGACCCGTTCACTAGGCGTATCTGGGTCAAGTCGTTATACATCAAAAATTAGGCATGTTACACAGAATCGGAATCTATTTGTCAATCGAGTTTCAGAAATACAAAGGAATTGGAAAGTTATCATCATTATTAGTAAAAATGTTGAATACATTGGTTTATTTCTAGCACTGTTGATATCTAAAAATCCTACCGAAGCCCCTCCTAGATGGCCATAGCTAACACAGAAGACATTAGGTTAAAAAATATGTAGTCAATATTCTTCCCACAATCTTATGCCACCCTACGTCAAAAAAAAATGTTTTTTGTTTGCCCGTCGAGACGCGAAGACCATCTAGTATTTTGGGATGGGGGGTAGATACTAGATGGCTGGCGGCCCGACGCGCCGGGGATCTATCACAGTACGGACAGGGGATGGGGGGCAGCATTTGGGAGATCTGTTGACACTGGCTTCCTGATCATCCTGCGCTGCTCAGCTGCAGCTTTGTTATTTTCACAGGTTTCTACACCTTTGCGGACAACGATCGCCACCCGTCTCTGTCCTGGGCAGTCTGCCCCCCATTTTGGTGGCTGATGTTGAAGGCCTTCGGGGAAGATTTGGGGTTGTCTTTGAAACGTTTCTTCTGACCTCCATGAGAGCGTTTTCCTTGTTGTAGTTCCCCAAAACAAATTTCTTTGGCAGCCGAGGGTCGGGCATGCGAACTCGTGCCCCTGCCAGCAAAGCTGTGACTGCATCAGGAGGTGAAGAGCTAGGCGGCCAGCACAAGTGGGGGCTTCAGTGCCCGGGAAATCTTGTCTTCCCATTTAAATGCCCATGGTCTTCTGAGCGGGTGGTGTGGAAATGGTTCAGTTTCCTGGCGTACGTGGTAAACCGCCCGTGAAAAACTACAAAATAATAGGCGCGGAATGCATGCAATATAACTTTTCATAAAACCGTAAATTTTTTTGATTCAAGGAAGACTAATCTATGTTATTTACCTTTAAATAATATTTCAAAAATGGCAAAGGAACAAATGTACAGCGGGGAAAAAGAAACTCTTTCGAAAAAACACACAAGTGGCACCAAGCCATACCCATCTTATGGGTTAAAAAATTTTATACTATACATTCAGAGAGACCAATATCGCAACGACTGGGGGGGGGGGGGGGGGGGGGGGGGGGGGGGGGGGGGGGGGGGGGGGGGGGGGGGGGGGGGAGTGGAAGTAGCAATATTTTCTCGAACAGAGAAAAAAGAAACCCGTGTGCTCACCTCCAACAAAGGCAGACTATATTTAAATATATATAAAATTTAATAAAAACGTGGACATGAACATGAACTTAACATAAACATTAATTCATTTTAAGAATTGAAGAGTGCCACCTACCCGGATGGAGCATTTATAAGTTTTCTTGAGTCCCCGAACTCAACGTTGTTTCAAGCTTTCGCTCCATCAGGTTCTAGAACCTGTTGAGAGCGAAAACGTTGTAGTTCGGGACTAAAGAAATCTTTTTTATATATTAATATATTATATATATATATTTTATATTATAAAATTATGACGCAACGGCAACAGCAGTTTCTCGATGCAGCTGTCTATAACGATACAATTTTCAAACTTTGTGTCGTCCACAAAGCCCATTTAAAAGTAACGCATTCTGAAATACCCCTCTAGCCTAGCTCCTTCTTTTTGCACACACAAGCAAAGCGCGTACACCCACACACACCACACACACCCAACCCACACCACACACACACCCCACACACACATACCACACAACACTCAGACACAACACACACACACACACACACCACACACACACACACACAACACAAACACATGTACGCATTCCAAGGGGTAAATGATCTTTGTAGGATGTCATAGGCTACACAGAAATGGTATAAAAACGAGGGTGTTTGTGTCTGGTATTTCATGACTGAACATGGGTATAAAACTTTTACGAACGGCATGGGTGGTGTGTGGGTGTGTTTTTTGGGTGTGTGTGGGTGTTGTGTGTGTGTGGGGTTTTGTGTAGGGCTCACAGTGAAACCACTCTTTTAGAGTTTGGGACTTGCACGATGTAGCACAAACATTTACAGCAGACTCATGAAAACCCCATTCAGAGATGTCCCACCTGATGTGTTTTTTGCATTTCTGAAAAATCTGTATTTTCATCTGATTAATATTTTACGGAAGAAGATTTTTAACAACTTTCGGGTGCGTTTTCAGAAGGGGTATTTTTAAAAAAAGAGTGTGAGGTTTTTGGGTTTTGTTGTTGTTGTTGTTGTTTTGATAACTTGTGGTTTGACATCAAAACGGCCCTTTTCGGTCGGTGGGCTTAAGAAATTACCTGACTTCTTTGGTTTACCAAAGATGGTATTCTTGGTGAGGATAGGACACGGTAGATGGGGGGTCTTGTCACGCGGTCACAACATAACAGCGCCAGGTATGAATTCGTTTGAAATTTTTCGACTTTCCCAAAAAGCTTCTCTTGGCAAGGAAAAAAAAAAGAAAACAAAAAAAACAAAAAAAAAACAAAACAAAAAACTTAATAACGAAGTTACCTTACCACCCCCACCACCTCACCTCTTCGGGACTCGGGGGGTATTGTTTCTAACCGACTGCACGAAAAAAGCCGAATAGGGAGGTAAACTGCTCTCTCCCTCTCTCTTTTCCCTCTCTTTCTTTTCTCTCTCTCTCTCTGTAGTGTGTGTGTGTTTGGGTGTGTGTGTGTGGTTTTGTGTGGTGCTGGTTATTTTTCTCAGGAGGTTGTCGCCCCCTTTCAATACCACCGTCCACACAGCCTGTTGTTTCGGGCCTGGACAAATGTTTCAAGCTCCTCCCCCCTGTTCCCGCCCTCCCTTCCCTCCCCCTCCCCGTCAATCGCCACTCCTTCCCTCTAGCTCTGCGCATTCCCTCTCCCTACATCCTCTTCCCCCCCCCCCCCTCCGCCCCCACTTCCCCCCCTCCCCTCCACCTCCACGACTCCGTTCCCTGTTTCTCTTTTCTACACATCTTCTGTGTTGTTTGTTCAGCAGGACAGCCCTGACGGCAAACACACACCACACCACCACACGCACACCACACACACACACAACGCGCGCTCGCGCTCCGCGCGCGCGCGCACCACACCCCCACACACACACACACAACACACCACAGGGGAGAGAGAGAGAGAGAAAAGAGAAAGGGTGATGTCAACATATCTCATATGCATAAAGGAATGACGTAAAAAGATGATATATGAAGCTTTGTTCGTTGCAGCACAAAAGACAGACGAAAGCTGTTATAAAACTCTCTCCTCTCTCTCTCTCTCTCTCTCTCTCTCTTGCTAATGCAGACAGCGTTCTGCTGCGTCTTTTTTTTATTTTTTGGCCCGGGGGAAGCAGGTGAGGGCAAAGAGGGAGGGGGGAATGGGGGGCTGGTCACGGGGACGAACAAGTCACAGACGCAATCCTTAAGGTTAAAGGGCAAACATAACAAAATCTGAAATCCTCTATGTGGCGACTGTTTCTCTCCTTTTTATTTTTTTTTTTTATTTATTTTTTTGTTTTTGGTTTAACCCCTATTCTCTTCACAATCTAATAAGAAAAAGAACTGGTGTTTTGCCCTCTCTCTCTCTCTCTCGCCCCTTCTCTCTCTCTCTCTCTTTACTGGTGTGTGTGTGGTGTTGTGTGTGTGTGTGTGGTTTTCCACGCTGAAACTTCCCTGTCGCGCCAGGACGCCATTTTGGATTCCGCTTCGGACGTGACGTGTCATGCCATCCCTCCTCCCCCCCCCCCCCCCTCCCCAACCACTTCCCCCAACAACAAGAGGGCAGCAGTGGCTTTTACCCAAACCGCCCCAAGACGGGCACTCTCAACGATCTGTCCCCCAAGTGGAAAAGGAAAAGCAGTCACCTAGGTGACGGACCAGTAATACGTGGTAAGTACCAGAAGAAAATGATGTGTTTTGTGTGTTGTGTGTGTGTGCAATGGTGTCCATCTCCTTGTTCGTTTCCAACTGCTTGCTGAGAGTCAACGACAGCAGAATGGGGCTGATTCGCAACTCTGCCCTCACGTCCGCCATAGTCTGTCTCTCTGTTTGTTGAGTGCCGATGGACTCAATACAACAGACAAAGGAAAAGGGGGGGGGGGGGGGGGGGGGGGGCTAAACTGGGGCTTTGCCCACGTTTTCTGGCTTTGGGGGAGTGGAATTA
>JAMYXO010009080.1:0-10107 GCA_033310375.1 Conus canariensis
TGAAAACCCTGTTCAGAGATGTCCCACCTGACGTGATCTTTGATTTTGAAAGAGATAAATTTTTTTTATCTGATTTAAGATTTTACAAAAAAAATTTTTTTTTAAAAACAAAGTTTTTGCTGCTTTTTTTTGGGAAATTGTGTTTTAAAAGATGTTTTAAAGGGTTTTTTTTTTTTTTAATTTTTTTAATTTCTTTTTTTTATTTTTTTTATTTTTTTTTGATGACTTTGGGTTTTTTTTTTAAAACTGGTGACAGCCTTTTATGGCCCTTTGGGGTGGGGGGGGCTATAAGAAAACATTACCTTACCCTTACCTTAACACCCCAAAAACAAAACCCACCCACCCCAAAACCCAAAACACACACAACCACCCACACAAAAAACAACACATGAAGTGGGTTTTTTAAAATTTTGCTCCCAATTTTAGGATTCAGGCCCCTTTTTTTTTTGAAGTTTTTATCAGGGGTTTTTAAACATCGATGACAAACAACAAACCAACAGCATATACGAATTCAATTTTAAACATTTGTTTAAAAATTACATTTTAAAAGTTAAAAATTTCTTTAAATTAATTTGAAGGAGAACAGGAAAAAAACCCAAAAAATTTTACCCGGGAAATTTACCTTAACAAAGAGTAGTTGGGGAAAGGGGGGAAAATTTAAAAAAAATTTTTTTCATTTTTATACGTTTTCGCTATTTTCAGCATTTTTTTAATTATGTTGGGTTTAGTTTTTTAATGTCAGTTGGGGGTTTGCGTTATTTTTTTAAAAAACCCCTAAAACCCCCCAGGGAGATGTTTGTACTTTTGGGTTTTGTTGTTTTGTTATTTTTTCATTTAAAAAAAATTCTGACACCTACCCCCTTTAAAACATAAATTTCTACTCCCTCCCTTTTACCATGTTTTCCCCCCGCCCCCTTTCCTCTTGCCAAAAATTTTTATAGAAAAGCCAAATTTTAACTTCATCTTTTCATACAACTTACTGAAAAACCCAGACAACTTTTTTGGGGAAACCCACATTTTGAAAAAATGCTCTAACATTTAGTTAATTACCTTTTTTAAAATTGTTCTATTTCCCCCAATTTAGGCAAGAAAAAGGGGGAAAAAATTGGCGGGCCCCTAGGGGGGGTTTTTGGGAAATTAAAATTTTTTGGGTCCCCCAAAGATGTACACACGACATGCCAGAGACATGCAAACTCAAATTCCCTCTCTCTTTCCTTCTCTCTCTCTTTTCCCCCTTCATTTCCCAAAAAACCCGGGTTCCCCCAAATTTTTTCACGTTTGTGTTTTTATAAACAGAAAAGGGGAAAATTTTGATAACCCGGAAAAATCAAGGGAAAACCAAATCTTTGTAGGGGGGACTTTTCCACAAGAGTGAGAGCATAAGAAAAAACTGACCCCTCATCTTAAACAGGCAAAAGTGAGGGGGAAAATTGCCCCAATGATCCACGTTTTCTCCTGTGGACGGAACTCTTTTAAAGTTGGCTGGGGGTGATGTCTTGTGGTTTAATGAAATAGGGGTTGGGCCCGGGGCCCCCGTATTTTCCTTTTTTTTTGCCCCGCTCTGTGGGAAAAACGCATACTGAGCGACGCCGGGGGGGGGCCTTGCCCAAGGGGGGCAGTGTCACGAGTTGGCCCCCCGTGAGAATTGTGCCCCCGTATTCTGTACGGGGTTTTTTTTGTGTCCCCCCCGGTACACGTAACGTCGGGTTGACGTTTTGGGGTTAAAAAAATGGAAATGGGGTTTTTTGTTTTTAAACCTCGTCAGTGAGAATTTTTGAGTTTGATGTTTGTAAATGTATTAATAAAACAAAAAACCCCTTTTTATTCCTTCTTTTGGGAAAGGGTTAATGGACTACTCACAAAATCCCTTATCTGATTTTGTTTTTCGTAGTTTGTTCCTTTAAATTTTGTTTTTTTTTTTTTTAAAAAGTTTGTGAAGATTTTCAGGTGCCTTTTTTTTTAAAAGGTACACATTTTTTTGAAAACCCCGCTTTTTAAAAATGTCGGCACACGGGGAAACCCTTCGGGTGGAATTATTTTTTTGTTTAAAAAAATGAGCTCTGTTCTTTTTTTAAAACCCCCGTGTGTGGGTCTCATCTTTTTAAAAATTTTTTGTTGGATAAATGCCCCTTTTTGGCATTGAAAGACACATTATGTTTTGTTTTTTGCTTATATACCGCCAGGGGAACCTTTACCAAAATTATGTGCATTTTGATTATGAAAATGGGGGTTTCTTTATTGGGATTTTTTTGTGATTGTTTGCTTTTTTAACAAAGAACCTGATATGTACATAGTAATTAATGGAGTTTAAATAGCAGAACCTCAAATATATCTTGTGACTTAGAATCCCAAAGTTTTGTGATTTTGTTTTTAAAAAAACATTTGAGTGGGCCTTTGAACCTGAACAGAAATTCTGAAGAAATTGTGATTAAAATTTTTTGGCAAAATGTTTTCTTAAAATGTGCACCCGTTTTTTTACCCGTGTATTTTGAAGGTATGTTGAGGGTGCCTTCAAGGTCATTACAGTACTAGCTGATAAAAGGTAACAGTGTAGATGATTATTTTTTTTCTGTCGTTTTTGATTTGTATTCAAGGTGTTGATGCATCAGAATGAATGTGTCTGATAGAATTAAAAACTGACCATTTGTCTTTGGAATTATATATTCATTTCCCATGAATAATTTAGAAATTTTTGTTCAGGATGATGTTCAAATTTTCAAAAAAATTTGTGTGGGCGAAACCCATTGCAATGTTTTTTAGAGATTAACATCTGTTCAAACGACATGCAAAGGCAGTTTGAAATGGCGATTTATTTTAATAGATATAAATATCAAAGAAGCACTTGAGGTTTTTTTAAACCCTTGTTAAAAGTTTCAGCAGACTTTATGAAGAAACAAATATACATTGGTAGGCACGTGAAAGATGACGACTGGTTTTGATAAAGAATGTCGTGCAGCAAAAAAAAATGTAAGCAATTTGTTGACAAAAATTTTTTAAACGTACTTTGTCTCCCCCTGATCGCACTTCTTTATGTAAAAGCAAGACGGAATATAAAATTTTTTTTAAAAAGAAAAGAGAAGAAATTCAATAACCTACTAACTAAACTTATTTAAGATTGTAAAAAACCCAAAAAGATTTCGGAATCTGTGTTAAAATAACTACAAAAAAAAGGGCAGATATCGAATGACATTAGCATAAGCGTTGGTATGTACACTTTAAAAAATTTGTTAGAAAGAAAAGACAAGTTTGAAAAATGTTCTGGTTCGGGGAAAGAAAGTAATAGTAAACCAAAGTGCTTATGATGCTGTTAAGAATGATGATGTTTAGGGCAATTTTTGATAATGATAAATTTAAAGTTTGCCATGCTGCTGCGCTTTTTTTATGTTGATGATGGTGATGAGATGAAGAAAAAAAACGATGGTGACGGAAAAAAAAAATTTTTGAATAAAAACCTATCTCAGTTGAAGAAGTTTTGATTGGCTAAAAACCCACTAAAAAGTCGCAAGGCTGCCAGTCGGATAAAATCATGGGGGGAATTTATTAAAAATGACTGAAAAACAAATCTGGTTAGGGAAATTTTTTTGGGTTTAAAATTTTTTTTTTTTTTTTTTTTGTTTGAGAGAGGCATATACCCTAAAGGGGTTGGTGTAAAGTAAATTTGTTGTGCCACTATATAAAAAGGGTAATGTTCCCAAAACCCCAAATAACTACAGAGGAATCTCATTGTGAAATGTTTGCAGCAAACTGTATAGTGAAATTTATTAAAAAAAGGGACTTCAAGTGGGGGGGTTGATGAAAAATAACATTACAGGGAGTTTCAAGCTGGGTTTAAAAAAAATTCTTTTTCCCCCATAGACCATATGTTCACTTTTATTGGCTTTTATTAAAAAAACAATTTTGTCTAAAACCGTAAGTTGTATGTTGCTTTAACCCCGATTTTGAGAAAGCGTTTGACTCTATAAATTAAAAAACTATACTTTGGCCTATCTTTTTAAAAAAAAAGGTATTCGTGGAAAGATGTTTTAAATGCATTATGAGTATGTATGATTTGTTGTTAAAGGCAAAGTACACGATTTGGTGCTTGACTTTAACTGATTATATCCTCAATTTGCACATCAGGTTGTTAACGCAGGGTGAATGTTCTGCAGCCCAGTTTTGTTTTCTTTATTCATTTAATGAGCTGACTTTGGAGGGTGATAAACTATGGAAGACATGGTGCCATTTTGTAAATGAAGCTTGGAAATATTTATCTCTACTGCTTGCCGACGACGTGGCATTAATGTCTGAGACAGTAATAGGCCTCCAAACTCTAAATAAACAGTTTGCAAAGGGCAGCTAATTAACTCCAGCTGAAAGTTAATCTTGAGTTTTAAAGTAATATAATCGTTTTCAGAAAAGGGGGTTACCTTTCTCTCGGGAAAAATGGACATACGATGGGGCAAATATGCCTGATGTAATGTATATAATATTTAGGTGTATATTTTTACTACGCGATTAAAGTTTCTCTTTCGCATGTAAAGATACTTGCTTGCAAGAGCCACAAAAATGCATTGCTATGTTTTATGAAGAAGTTTGTCGAAGCTGAATACATGAATCTCTTGCTTTGATTGTGAAATTGTTTGATGCTCAAATCCTGCTATGCTACAATATGGGCCTGAACTGTGGGGTCTTGATGCGACGCTGCTGCACTATGCGAAAAGGTCATTTATTTTGCTTTTAAA
This sequence comes from Conus canariensis, assembly GCA_033310375.1. Taxonomy (NCBI): domain Eukaryota; kingdom Metazoa; phylum Mollusca; class Gastropoda; order Neogastropoda; family Conidae; genus Conus; species Conus canariensis. The sequence goes on from JAMYXO010009080.1 coordinate 4,722, forward strand.
AAAGTTCTTGGGTGTCTTCATCACCAAAACCACAAATGATATGTGTGTATGGAGAAGACTAACAGTTATCCTTATCTTTGCACTTCACCGTTAAAATGTATCAAGTACTGGCTCAAATTTAACTCAGATGACTGAAATAGTTTACCCTATAAAGCTTATAAAATGCTGTTAGAAACTAGACAATAGAGGCAAGATAATACTGGGTGTCACGCGTTAAGGCGAAATTATATGAACATGGTTTCGGGTACGCTATGGCTTAACCAAGGTGTCGGAGATATGAGCAGTTTTCTTCGTACCTTTAAAGAAAGATAACTGTCAGATGTACGGTTGGCAAAAAAGACTGGGGCATTTTCATGTTCAGAATAGTGACAGAGTTTGTTTCTATAGAACCATTTTTTGATGTGCATTCTCTGCCAAAGTATATGTCAATGACCATGGACAGGCACTTGAAGTTTGTGATGACAAATGGATTTAGAGTTGGTGGCTTTCTGATATTCTTGTTCATCACTGCCCGTTATAGACCACTGTAAATGCCTCTGGTATGCTGTGTCCATTATGTCGTCCAGTCAAGGAGAAGCATGAAGTTCATTTGCATTAATTGTCCAGAGTTACACAATATAAGAGAAATGTTTATTCCCCCTAAATTTTATACAAGACACTTGGCTTATTCAAGCTTATTTTGTTCATGTCATCTGCAAACTGAAAACAATGTAATGCAGTTAGCAGTATTTTTTATTCTAAGCTTTAAACCACGGCCCGTAAGCATTTGTGCATTGTAATTATGATTATTAGTTTTGTTAAAGCGACTTTGTTATGTTCATGTATTTCCCCACCCTTCGTGGGGCACAAGGCCCTGTAAGATTAAAACATTGAGCTGAATCTGAATATGATATCTCTATCTCTCTCTCAGGAACCAATTTTGTTTTGTATGTCTACATGAAAAACTTAAGACTGATTTCTGATATTGGATTTTAAACTGCTTTATACGTTTTTTAGACTTTCACAACAGATTATGTTAAAAAGTGAACCCATTAGCAAACTAGATCACTCAGTGAAGGGTACATTTTCTGCATAACACCATTACAACTGGCCTGATTAGCAACATTTTCTGCATAACTTCCGTTACAATGACTGATTAGCCACAAATGTTCTGCATTAAACACCGTTACAACTGGCTGAAATTAGCACACATTTTCATGCCTAACAAACCGTTACTTTTTATTATTTACATTTGGCTGCAATTAGACACACTCGTTCTGCATAACACCTTTACAACTGGCTAATGAATTAGCACCACATGTTCTGGCATAAGACAAATACAATTGGCTGAATTAGCACAAATGTTCTGAATAAGTTCGTTTTCATAGAATGAATTATGCTCACGTGTTCTGCAATAACACCGTTACAACAGGCCTGAATGTCCACACCATGTTCTGCACCTAACACCGTTACAACAGGACGGAATGAGCACACATGTTCTGCACATAAGACGTTACAACAGCTGAATGAGCACACATGTTCTGCTTAAGACCATTTAAACAAGGCTGACATGAGCACACATGTTCTGACATAAGACCGTTACAACTGGCCTGAATTTGCACATATGTTCTCGCATATAACCGTTACAACTGGCACTGAATTAGCACACATGTTCTGCATAAGGACCAGTTATACAACTGCACAGGGTTGAGTTAGAAACTATGTTCTGCATAAGACTGTTACTACTGGCTGTATTAGAACACATGTTCTGCATAAGGACCGTTACATCTTGCACAATTAGCACAACATGTTATGCATTTAAGGACTGTTACATACTGGCAAATTAGAACACATGTTCTGCATAAAGGACCGTTAAAACTGGCACCAATTAGCACATACATGTTCTGCATAACACCGTTCACAACTGGCACAATTAGCTCAAATGTTCAGAATAAGACCATTACAACAGGCTGAATTAGCACACATTTTCTGAATATTGCTGAACTGAAAAGAAAAGCCAAGACATAACAAACATATGTTACTGTTCTGTATGCCTGTGTAATTTACTGTGTGTGCGTTTATGTGTGTGTGAGAGTACATGCGTGTGTGCGTAGTGCAAACGTGGATGTGTGTGTGTGTGTGTGTGTGTGTGTGTGTGTGTGTGTGCGTGTGTGCGTGCATGCATGGGTGTACATGCTTGTGTGTACGTGCTTGTGTATTGAGAGCGCTAGATCAGTTGAAAGGTTATGCATGTCTTCGCACAGATCTTCAACAACAACAAAAGAGATATATGCTCCTGAAACGCTTGTGCCTTTATCATTTGGGATCTTAGTTTTACCTGTCATGAGTTGCAGGGAGATTCTCATGGTTGAAAAAAAAAAAATTGTGTCTTATCACCAGAGTCGGTATGTGGGCATCTGGACTTGCCAATGGTGACTCAATGAATAGTGGATTCATACAGGTTGTGTGTTATAATAAATTATAGATGACTCTCTCTCTTCTCTCTCTCTTCTCTCTCCTTCTCTCTCTCTCTCTCTCTCTCTCTCTCTCTCTCTCTCTGTAAAGTATTTTAATGTCTGATGTCATGACCAAAAAGATTTCAGTGGAGAGAATCGAAGTGATGTCTTGGATTTTTTATTCTCCAGGTTTTGCGTCTGATGAAAGAAAGTTATGTTACTATGTGACCAGTCCCCACAAAATCAACGATAGGTCATTTGAAGCTGGTTTGGAACAACATGGACATTAGCGTAAAGGGGCTTAGGGGTCAGAATTGAGGATTTAGAACATTGCGCAAAACTATTTTTATTAGTACATAACCATAAATACACAGGATGGTGTTCACAAAAATCAGTTGACAGATGACTTTAAAATCATGTGTCTTTTAATGAAAAGATGCTTTGATGGAGTGACTTCTTTCACCCATTGTCTGTCACTAGATTCATGTTGAAAGACAAAATGAGAGAATACATTGATGGAGTGACTTCTTTCACACCATTGTCTGTCACTAGATTCATGTTGAAAGACAAAAATGAGAGAATACATTGATGGAGTGATTCTTTCACCCATTGTCTGTCACTAATTCATGTTGAAAGACAAAATGAGAGAATACGTTTGTACTCCGACTGTGGATTTAAAGTCATTCTCATGCTATGGTAAGCACTGACCATTGAACTCCAATTTATCACCATAAGAAACACTAACTTCAATGTGTCCAGCTTTAAGAGTATTTTAATGATGCTTAGCATTTGTCAGCAGCATTCTTTCTAGCTTTCACATCAAAATTTGTTAGAAATGCTGGATGATTTCACAGGTACAGGTAATGTTTTTGTGTGATCAGGTGATGGGGAATGCCAGCGAGTTTCAGCCAGATTTCCAGCTGGTGATTGACAACGTCAGTTTTGAACATCATCAGGTGCGTGACATCTGTTCGTAAGTTGTTTTGACGTCTCTCCACTCATCCCCCGCCCCACCCCCCAGTGTCCAGCACCTCCTCTCCCACTCCATTGTTTTTTCTTTTATATGTGACCTTGTCACTTCAAAGTCAGAGGGAAGTCAGCTTGTATGGTTTGTGTAATGGAGCATGAAACAAATAAATGATGTGGAGCATTGATTTTAGCTGTATTGGAATCTGTGCTCGCTCATTTTGGGCTTCAGGGAGGCTTTGAATATGTGGGCGCTCATCTAATGAATGAAAAGATTTCAGTTTCATGTATTTTGCTTTTTTGTTCTTTCCTTCTTTCTTTTTCTGTTCTATAAAGAAAATGGCTGGTACATAGTTTCCATGGAGACTTTGTAGAGAGCATGTGAAAGCTGCACATGTTTAATCTAATGCACAACTTTTTTAATTGAAAAAGATTTGTAGCACGGGTATCATGTGTCTGATTTAGAACAGATCTGAAAATACTTAAAAGGGAATACAATATCTAAATTTCCAATATTTCCTCTGTGCGTGGCATAGATTTCTAAAAATAGTTTCTCCTCACATCTCTGTCAGTGGGCTTGTGTCTCCTGCTGGCTGCAAGGAAGCACCCCCCCCCCCCCCCCCCCCCCCCATCCCCCATACCTCCCCAGCCACACGCTGTGCACTTCAAGATCCTTAGACCTCATTTTGTCTTGGTTTCTAGACCTCTTTTTCTTTTGCCTGGGGGACTTGGTGTTAGGGCTTGTTTGGTGGTGTAGGTGGGAGGTCTGCAGAGCAGAACTGTAAAGCTGCTCTTCCTCATTAAATATCAGCATCTCCAGGCATCGGGTCAGTTCCTGGTAAAGGTCTTTGTTGCCATGGTATGAAACCAGTGCATGTTTCTCCACAGAATGGTTGTTAATGGAAAGTGCTGCTCTTTCTTGGTGCTTATTGCTAGTGTTATCCTCCGAGTTTGAGCTCACAAAGTAGGCAGACTTGATGTTGGTATTGGAGATCCTGGTCTTGGTTTGTTGGGAGGTCCCGGTCTTGGTTTGTTAGGAGATCCTGGTCTTGGTTTGTTATGGATCCTGGTCTTGGTTTGTTAGGGATCCTGATCTTGGTTTGTTAGGAGATCCTGATCTTGGTTTGTTAGGGAGATCCTGGTCTTGGTTTGTTGGGAGATCCTGGTCTTGGTTTGTTAGGAGATCCTGGAATCTTGGTTTGTTGGGAGGTCCTGGTCTTGGTTTGTTGTGGAGATCCTGGTCTTTGTTTGTTAGGAGATCGATCTTGGTTTGTTAGGAGATCCTGGTCTTGGTTGTTAGGAGATCCTGGTCTTCGGTTTGTTGGGAGATCCTGGTCTGATTCTTGGGAGATCCTGGTCTTGGTGTTAGGAAATCCTGATCTTGGTTTGTTGGAGTTCTGATTTGGTTTGTTAGGAGATCCCGGTTTGGTTTGTTGGGAGATCCTGGTCTTTTTTTTAGGAAATCCTGATCTTGGTTTGTTAGGAATCCTGGTCTTGGTTTTGTTGGGAGATCCTGATCTTGGTTTGTTGGGAGATTCTGAACTTGGTTTGTTGGGAGGGTCCTGGTCTTTGTTTTTAGGAGAATTCAGGCTTGGTTTGTTGGGAGATCTGGTTTGTTTTAGGAGATTGGATTTTGGTTGTTGGGGATCCCGGTCTTGGTTTGTTGGGGGCCTTGGGGAATTCAAGCATTTGGATGTAATGGCAAAACTTGGGATGAATTTGTATGGAGGTTTGTGTTGTTGTGGGTGCTGTTTGTGAGAATGTCAGCTGTGTAAGAGGGGCTGGTGTTGTCACTGAAGTGTTTGACGTGTTCAGACTGCTTTGTCACTGAAATGTTTGACATGTTAGGACTGCTTTGTCACTGAAGTGTTTGAGTGTTCAGACTGCTTTGTCATGAAGGTGTTGAAGTGGGTTCGGGCTTCTTTGTCACTGAAGTGTTTGACGTGTTTCAGACTGCTTTGTCACTGAAGTGTTTGAGTGTTGGA
>JAMYXO010009081.1:0-5000 GCA_033310375.1 Conus canariensis
TTTTCCCCGGGGAAACCCCGGAAAAGGGAAAACCCAAAAAAAAAAAAGGGGGGGGAAAACCCAAAAAAACCCCCCGGGGGAAAAAAAAAAAACCCAAAAAAAAAAAAGGGGGAAAAAAAAAGGGGGGGTTTTTTTAAAAAAAAAAATTTTAAAAAAAGGGGGAAAACAAAAAAAAAAGGGGGGGCCGGGGGGGGGAAAAAAAAAACCCAAAAAAAAAAACCCGAAAAAACCTTTAAAAAAAAAAAAAACCCCGGGGCCCCCCCCCCCCCCCCCAAAAACCCCGGGGGGGGAACCCCCCCCAAAAAAAACCGGGGAAAAAAGGGGGGGGGGGGCCCCCAAGGGGGGGGGCCCCCGGGGGGAAACCGGGGGGGGGCCCCAAAATTAAAAAAAAGGGGGCCTGAAAAAGGGGGGGGGCCCGGGGGAAAAAAACCCAAAAAAGGGGGGGGGCCAAAAATTTTGGGGCCCCAAAAGGAAAAACCCGGGGTAAAAGGGGGAAAAAAAAAGGGGCCAAAAAAGGGGGGGGGAAAGGAGGGGAAAAAAAAAAAAATTTAAAATTTTTTTTTTTTTTTTTGGGGGGGGGGGAAAAAAGGGAAAAAAAAATTTTTTTTTTTTTTTGGGGGCCCCCAAAAAAAAACCCCGGGGAAAAAAAAAAAATTTTTCCCAAAAAGGGGAAGAAAAACCAAAAAAAATTTTAAAAAAAAGGGGGGGGGGGAAAAAGGGGTTTTTTAAAAAAAGGGGGGGGGAAAAAAAGGGGGGTTTAAAAAAAAAATTTTTAAAAAAAAAATTGGGGGTTTTTTAAAAAAAAAGGGGTTTTAAAAAAAAAAAAAAAAAGGGCAGAAAACCCCCCGGGGGGGGGCCGGGGGGAAAAAAGGATTTTCCCCAAAAAAACCCCAAAAAACAAAAAAAAAACCCCCCCCCCCCCAAAAAAAAACCCCCCCCCAAAAAAAACCCCCCGGGGAAAAATTTTTTTGGGGTTTTTTTGGGAAAAAAAAAAAAAATTTTTTTTTAAAAAAGGGCCCCCAAACCCCAAAAAACCAAGGGTTTGGGAAAAAAAAAATTTTTCCCCCCAAAAAACCCTTTTTTTGGGGGAAAAAAAAAACGGCCGGAAAAAAACCGGGGGGGGGGAAAAAAAAAAAGGAAAAAAATTTTTCCCCGAGGGGAAAAAAGGCCAAACCCAAAAATTTAAAAATTTCCCCGGGGGAAAAAAAAAACCAAAACCCCCAAAAAAAAGGGAAAAATTTTTAAAAAAATTAAAAAAAAGGGGGTTTTTTTTTTTAAAAAGGGGGAAAAAAAAAACAAACCCCCAAATTTGGGGGGAAAAAAAAAAAAGGGGGGGTTTTTTAAAAAATTTTTTTTTAAAAAAAAAAAAATTTGGGGGGGGAATAATAATTTTTAAAAAAAAAAAAACCCCCCCAAAAAAAAAAAAGGGGGGGGAATTTGAACAAAGGGCCCCCCCGGGGCCCCCCCAAGGGGAAAAAAGGTTTTTAAAAAAAAAAGGGGGGGGGGGCAAAAACCTTTTTAAAAATTTAAAAAAAAAAAAAAAACCCCAAAAAAAGAAAAAGGGGGAAAAAAGGGAAAAAAGGAAAAAAAAAGGAAAAGGGGGGGGAAAAAAAGAAAATGAAAGGGGGAAAAAAAATTAAAAAAAGGGGGGGAAAAAAAAAAAAAAATGGGGTTTTAAAAAAAAAAAAATTTTAAAAAAAAAAATTTTTTTAAAAAAAGGGGAAAAACCCCCCCCTTTTTTTTTTTTTTTGGGGGGGGGGTTTTTTTTAAAAAACAAAATTTTTTAAAAAAAAAAGGGGAAAAGGGGGGGGGTTTTTGGGGGTTTTTTTTTTTTTAAAAAATTTTTAAACCCCCCCCTTTTTTGGAAAAACCCCCTTTTTTTCAAAAGGGGGGCCCCGTGGGACCCAAAAAACCCCCTTTTAAAATTTTAAAAAAAAAAAAAGGAAAAAAAATTTTTAAAAAATTTTTGGGAAAAAAAAGGGGGGGTTTTACAAACCCCGGTTTTAAAAAAAACCCCCCCGGGGGCCCCCCCCTTTTTTCCCAAGGGTTTTCCCTTTTTTTTTTGTTTTGGGGGGGGTTTTTTGGGGGGGTTTGGGGCCTTTTTGGGTTTTTTAAAAAAAGGGGGGGGTTTTTTGGGGGGGGGGGTTTTGGGGGGAAATTTAAGGAACATTGGGTTTTTTTGGGTTTTTTTTGGTTTTGGGAAAAAATTTTTAAAAAATTTTTTGGGGGGGGGGGGGGAAAAAAAAAAAAAATTTTTTTGGTTTTTTGGGTTTTTAAAAAAAAGGGGGGGGGGGTTTAACCCCAAAAAAAAAAAAATTAAAAATTTTTTTTTTGGGGGGGGGGAAAAGGGGGGGGGGTTTTTTTTAACCCCAAAAATTTTTTTGGGTTTGGGAAAAAGGGGGCCTTTTAAAAAAAAAACTTTTTTGGGTTTTTTCCCCCCTTTTTGGCCCGGAAAAAAGGGGGGGGGGGAAAAAAAAAAAAAAAAAGGGGGGGAAAGGGGCCTTTGGGGGAAAAAAAGGGGGGTTTGGGGTTTGTTTTGGGGGTTTTTTTTGGGGGGGTGGTTTTGGGGGGCCCGGGGGGGGGGCCCCGGTTTTTTTTAAAAAAAAATGATTTTCCCCCGGGGGGGGTTTTTTGGGGGGGGTAATTTTTTTGGGGGGTTTTTTTTTGGGTTTTTTTTTTTTTCCCCCGGGGGAAAAAAAAAAAAAAACACCCAAAAAAAATTTTTTTCCCGGGCCCCCCCCAAAAAACAAAAATTAAAAAAAAAAAAATTTTTTCCCCCCCCCCCCAAAAAAAAAAAAAACCCCCCACCCCATTTTCCCCCCAAAAAAAAACCCCCCACACCCCAAAAAAAAAAAAAAAAACCCCCCAAAAAAAAAAACAAAAACCCCCCCCAAAAACCCCCCCCAAAAACCCAAAAAAAAAAAAACCCCCCCCCCCGAAACACAAAACCCCCCCTTTCCCCCAAAAAAAAAAAAAAATTTTTTTTTGGGGGGTTTTTTGGGGGGGGCCCCCGGGGGAAAAAAAAAAAAAAAAGGGGGGGGGGCCCCGGGTTAAAAATTTTTTAATTTTTTGAATTTTTTTCTTTTTGGGGGGGGTTGGGTTTGGTTTTTTGGGGTTTTTTTTGGTTTTTTTGGGGGTTTTTTTTGGGGGTTTTTTTGGGGTTTTTTTTTTTTTTGTGGGGGTTTTTTTTTTGGGAAAAAAATGGTTTGGGTTTTTTTTTTTTTTTTGGGGGGTTTTTTCAAAATTGGGTTTTTTGGGGGTTTTTTTTTTTTTTTGTTTGGGCCCCCTTTTTTAAAATAATTTTTGGGCCCCAAAAATTTTTTTTTAATTTGCCAAAACCCCACGCGGGGGCCCCCCCCCCCCCCAAAAAAACCCCCCCCCCCAAAAAAAAAAAAAAATTTTTAATTTTTTTTGGGGGGGGCCGGGAAAAAACCCCCCCCCCCCCCCCCCAAAAAAAAAAAAAAACCCCCCCCCCCCCCAAAACCCCCCAACCCCCTTTCCCCCCCCCCCCGGTTTTTTTTTTAAAAAAAAAACCCCCCCCCCTTCCCCCAAAAATTTTTTTAAAAACCCAAAAAAACCCCAAAAAGGGGGAAAAAAAAAAAAATTTTTTTAAAAAAAAAAATTTTTTTTTTTTTAAAAAAAAAAAAATTTTTCCCCCTTTTTTAAAAAAAAAAACCCCCCCCCTTTTTTTTTAAAAAAACCCCCCCAAAAAAAAAAAAAAAAAACCCCACTTTGGGGGGCCCCCCCCAAAAACCCCCCAAAAAAAGGGGAAAAAGGGCCCCCCCCCAAAACCCCAAAAAACCCCCCAAAAAATTTTTTTTAAAAAAAAGGGCCCCCCCAAACCCCAAACCCCCACCCCACACCAAAAAAAAACCCCCCCCCTTTTTCCCCCCCATCCCCCCGGGGGTTTTTTTTAAAAAAAAAAAAACCCAAATTTTTAAAAAATTTTCCCCCTTTCCCCCCCGGGGGAAATTTTTTTTTCCCCCCCCCCTTTTTTTTTTTATTTTTTTTTTTTTTTAAAGGGGTTTTTAAAATTTTGGGGTTTTTTTTAAAAAAAAAACCCCCCAATTTTTTGGTTTTTTTAAAAAAAAAAATTTTTAAAACCCCCCCCCTTTTAAAAACCCCCCGGTTTCCTTTTTTTTTTCCCCTTTTTAAAAATTTTTAAAAAAAAAATTTTTTTTTTTTTTTAAAAAAAACGGCCCCCCCAAATGGGGCCCAAACCCCCTTTTTTTTTTTTTAATTTCCTTTTTAAAAATTTAAACCCCCTTTAAATTTTTTTTTTCTTAACCTTTTTTTTTTCCTTTTTTTTAAATTTTTTTTTTGGGAAACCCCTCCCCCCCCCCCCTTTTTTTTTTTTTTTTTTTTTTTTTTTCCCTCTCATTTTTTTTTTTTTTATGGTTTCCCCCCTTTTTTTTTTAAAAAAACCTTTTGGGGTTTTTTTCCTTTTTTTAAATTTTTTTTTTTCTATTTTTAAAAGGGTTTAAAAAAAAATGAAAAAATTTGGGAACCCCAAAAAAGGGGGGAAAAAATTTTTTTTTCCCCCCTTTTAATTTTAAATTTTTTCCCCCCCCCCAAAACCCTTTTAAAAACATCCCCCCAAAAAAAATTTTTTTTTTTTCCCCTTTTTTTTTTTTAAAAAATTTTTTTTTTTTTTTTTTTGGCCCCCTTTTTTAAAAGGGCCCAAAATTTTTTTTTTTTTTTTTTTTTTAAAAACCCCGGGGAAAAATGGGTTTTGTTTAAAAAAGGGTTTTTCCCCCTTTTTTTTTCCCCCCTTTTTTCCCCTTTTTTCCCCCCCCCTTTTTTTTTTTGGGGGGGCCCCCAAGGGCCCCCCCCCCCTTTTTGGGGAAAAAAAATTTTTTTTTTTTTTTTGGGGGGAAAAAAAAAAAGGGTTTCCCGGTTTTTTTTGGGGGAAAAAAAAGGGGGGGTTAATTTTTTTTCCCCGGGGGTTTTCCCCAACCTTTTTCCCCCTTTTTCCCCCAAAAGGGGGGGGGGGAAAAATT
>JAMYXO010009081.1:7500-10106 GCA_033310375.1 Conus canariensis
AACCCCCCCCACCCCCCCCCCTTTCCCTTTTTTAAAAAAAAACCCCCAAAAAAAAAAATTTTCCCCCAAAAAATTCCCCCCCCCCCCAAAAACCCCCCAAAATTTTTTAAAAAAAAAAAAAAACCCCCCCAAAAACCCCCCCCCCCCCCAAAAAAAATTTCCCTTTTTTAAAAAAAAAAAAAAAAATTTTTTTCCCCCCCCCCCCAAAACCCCCCTTTTTTTTAAAATTTTTAAAAAAATTTTTTAAAAAAAAAAAAAAAAAAAAAAATAAAAAAAACCCCCCCCCCAAAAAAAAAAAAAAAAACCCTTTTTCCAAATTTTTTTTTTTAAAAATTTTTTTTTTTAAAAAAAACCCCCCCAATCCCCCCCCCAAAAAAAAACCCCTTTTTTTTTCCCCCCAATTTCCCCCCCCCCCAAAAAAAAAAATTTTTAAACCCAAAAATTTTTTTCCCCCCTTTTATTTCCCCCCCAAAAACCAATTTTAAAAAAAATTTTTTTTTTATTAAAATTAAAACCCAAAAACCCCCCCCCAAAAAAATTTTCCCCCCCTTTTTTCCCCTTTTTTTTTTCCCCAAATTCCCCCAAAAAAACCCCCTTTTCCCCCCCCCCTTTTTTGGGAAAAATTTTTAAAATTTTTCCCCCCCAAAAAAACCCCCCCTTTTTTTTCCCCCCCCAAAAAAAAAAATTTTTTTTTTCCCCCCCTTTTGGGGGGGGCCCCCCCCGGGGCCCCCCCCTCCCCCCCAATTTTAAAAAAATTTTTTTTTTTTTTCTTTTCCCCCCCCCCCCCAAAAAAAAAAAAAAAAATATAATTTTTTAAAATTCCCCCCCCCCCGGTGTTTTTGAACCCTTTTTTCCCCCCCCCCCCTTTTTTTCCCCCCCCCCCCCCCCCCCAAATTTTTTTTTTTTTAAATTTTTCCCCCCCCCCCCTTTGGTTTTTTTTAAAAATTTTTTTTAAAAATTTTTTTGGGGAAATTTTATTTAAAAAAATTTTTTTTTTTTTAAATTTTTTTTTTTTTTAATTCCCCAAAAAAAAAAAAATTTTTTTAAAAACCCTTTTTCCCTTTTTTTTTAAAAAAAAAAGGGGGGTTTTTTTGGAAAAGGGGGGAAAAAACCCCCCCAAAGGTTTTTTTTTTTTTTTAATTTTAAAAAAAAAGGGGGGAAAAAAAAAAATTTTTTTTTTTTGGGTTTAAAAGGGGGAAAAAAAAACCCCCCCCCCCTTTCCCCAAAAAAAAATTTTTGGGGGGTTTTTTTTGGGGTTCAACCCCCCCCCCCCCCCGGGGTTTTTTTTTTGGGGGGGGCCTTTAAAAACCCCCCCAAAAACCCCCCCTTTTTCCCCCCCCCCCGGGGGGGTTTTGGAAAAAAGAAGAAAAGGGAAAAAAGGGGGGGGGAAAAAGGGAAAACTAGGGGAAAAAAAATTTTGGGGGCCCCCCCAAAAAAAAAAAAAACCCAAAAAAGGGGGGGGCCCCCCCCCCCCCAACCCCCCCCTTTTTTTTTTGGGGGGTTTCCCAAAACCCCCCCCCCCCAGCAACCCTGGAAAAAAAACCCCCCAAAACCCCGGGGGGCCCCCCCCGGGGGGTTTTTTGGGGGGGCCCGGGGAAATTTTTCCCCCCGGCCCCCTTTTTTGGGGCCCAACCCGTTTCCCCCCCCGGGGAAAAACCGGTTCCCCCCCAAAAATTGGGGAAAAATTAAAAGGGGTTTTTTTTAAAAACCCCCCGGGGAAAAAAAGGGGGGTTTTCCCTTAAAGGGGCCCCAAAAAACGGGGGGGGCAAGGAAGGGGGAAGGGGGGGGGCCATTTTTAAAAAAGGGGCCCGGGGGGGGATTTGGGGGCCCGGGCCCCCCCAAAGTTTTGGGGGGAAAAAAGGGCCCCCCCGGGGGGTTTTTTTTTTTTGAAAACCAAAAAAAAAGAAAACCCCCCCCCCCCCCGGGGTTTTTTTCCCCCCCCCGGGGGAACCCCCCCCCCCAAAAAACCCGGGGCCCCCGGGGGGGAAAAAAAAAAAAAAAAAATTTTTTTTCCCTTTTTACCCAAAAACCCCCCCCCCCCCCGGGGGGCCCCCCCCAAAACCCCCAAAAAAAAAAAACCCCCCCCCCCTTTTTCCCCCCCAAAAAAAAAAAAAACCCCCCAAAAAAAACCCCCCCCCCCATTTGGGGGTTTTTCCCCCCAACCCCCCCCTTTTTTTTTTTAAAAAAAATTTTTTTAAACTTTTCCAAAACCCCCCCCTTTTTTTTGGTTTTTTTCCCGGAAAAATTTTAGGGGTTTTTCCAAAAAAAAAACCCCCCCCCAAAAAAAAATTTTTTTTCCCAAAAATTTTTTGGAATTTTTGGGGGAAAAAAAAAAAAAGGGGGTTCCCCCCCTTTTCCAAAAAAAAACCCCCCAAAAAAAAGGGGTTTTAAAAAAAAAAGGGGGGGGGGGGGGGGGTTAAAATTTGGCCACCCCAAAACCCTGGCCCCCCCCAAAACCCCTTTTTTTTTTTTTTTAAAAAAAAAAAAGGGGGAAAACCCCGGGGTTTGGGGCTTTTTTTCCAAAGGGGGTTCCCCCCCTTTTTTTTTTTTTTTTGGGGCCCCCAAACCCTTTTTTTTCTCCCCCAAATTTTGGGGGGGGGTTGGGT